>BQNB010013172.1:0-77710 GCA_026074375.1 Tanacetum coccineum | reverse complement strand
TTTTTTATCTGAATAAATCGGAACTTTTGTAATATTTTTTTTAACTCCTACTTTGTGCATACAAATTAAAAAAAAAAAAAAAAAAATCGGGCTGGCCCAAAATGGGGGAGCCCGTTACTGTAGCAACAGTCAAAACGGCACCGTTTTCTTCACCTATTGTGTATATTTATAATTCTTTTCTTGATCCCGGCATGTTCATGTGCTAATGATTGCTTTCCAACTTATGATTGGCATGTATTCGTTACAAATGACATGAATGATAAGTTCTCAATGTCTATATATCAAGTTGGTCGACCTCTTTCCCCGCTTTGTATTCCTTGTTCACCTTGTAATATTTGTTCACCTTCTCCTGGAAGTTTTTATGACTGGTACTTTTGTCCCAAAAAAAATGAAAATAGTAGAGCGTGGGTAGGCGAATTTACTTGGGGTTCAAAACATATTACTGTGGATTTGTTTAGTGCGCACATCAGAATCATTTGCTACAAATACAGTTTTATTAAAGCTACACAACATTGTTATTGGTCGGTTAAATCAGATGGGTTTTATGTATCTCGGAAAAACTCATCATTTCCGGGATCAGATTGGTTTTTTATTACTCCTTGGCCATAAGTGAGTATGTGTATATTTCAAACTAAAAAATAAATTAAATATAGCCAAGTTGAATCTCATTTAATTTATATGTATTCGATCTTTTATTTTCTTTGAGTTAGTATATGCCTATCTATATTAGTATAAAGTTGAGTTATTTTTTTAGTAATGAATTGAGTTTTGAAGTAAATAAATGTTTTATTCTTGAAAATTATAACTTAAGCTTTTGAGTGAGTAAAGTCTTAAGCTTTGAAGTGAATAAATTTAAGAAATTCTAGTCATAATACAATAATATCATCGATCATAGCAAATATGGATTATAAGAAGATAATCATTTTCTTTGTTTGAAAACAAAATGTTGCTTTTGTTGATCTATTTTAAATTTGAGATTTGAGTTAATTTCCTCCTATTGTAACATTTTAATTTAATTAGTTATTAGATGAAAGTTGGTGTGGAGATGGATCGCCTAGTTTAACTAAGTTTTAAACCCTCATAATATAGTTAAATCATTTGCTTACAACGGCTATTTTTCGACCGTCTCGCCCAGGGCGGCATGAAATAAAAGGCTACTAGCAAGGCGCTAGAAGCCAGAATAATACAAATACACTACTAGAAATAAGCAAAAAACCTAAACTAGCATATTCTCAAGGCTTTAACTGCGAAGGCTACAAAAAGAATGAAAAAAATCTTGCCTATACAGGACAAGAGAAAAATCCCTGCTCACAGAGGCCGAGCCACCGGTTTTCACTCCGGAGCGTTTTTGATGCAACCCCAAACAAGCATCGAGGAACACGAGAGGATAAAAAAAACAAACGCCATCCCAAACCATTACTCAAGAGAAGCATAGAGGATTTAAGCCAGTCAATCCAATTGCAGATCATGTGACCCCTATGACGAAGCCAAGAATACGAGGAAAGGCGAATGTTGTCGAAAATGTAACTTTTCCTCATCGGGTGTGAACGAAAAATAACACTGTTGCAATACATCCAAAGCCACCAAAGAGAAGAAGAAAAAATAGTTGATAATCCCCGAGACTTCTCTTTAACCACCTGCCACGAATTAAACCAACATTTCCAATGCTAATACGAAGTAAAATGAGGAAAAGAAATATCACACGATTTACGTACAAGCATCCAAATGTCCTTGGCAATATTACACTCAACGAAAATATGATTTGAAGATTCCACGTTATCATTACAAGAGGGATAAGAGATCGTCTAAATATCAATACCACGGGAAGATATATTCAACTTATGAGGCAAGCGATCCAATATCAGTCTCCAAATAAAAATACTGACCTTTCGAGGAATGTTTTTGTCCCAAATTGTCGATGGAGCCAAAGAACAGAGAATCTTCGAACCAATAATGCATGGAGCGTCCTTTACATAAAAAGTTCCATTAGTGCCCAACGACCACACACAAGTATTTTTAACTTTGTTAATTTCTGCAGAACTAATTTCAAAAAGCATGTTGAGTAAATCAGCAGAATTTCGTTCGTTCAATGGCAGTACTTGAGGTTACCATCACTTGACAAAGTTATAATTTGCTTTGGCAAACTAAAAGAGAGTTCTGGTATGTCCTGTGTGTAATAGTTGTCTGGATTCTTGCAACCACCTTTTTTTCAGATGATGGGGAGAGATTGTAATGATATGGCAGCAAATAAACCATGTATAAACAACATATATATTTTTGGTATGAACTACTACTCCAGTTTATTTAACATTCAAACGAAACCGTTTTACAACATTTTCCAAGTTTTTAGGAACATTGATTTGTTGAATATGAGTATGGATCACAAACATCCCGGTCAATTGATGTTATTAAAACACTTAACTGAATCGGAGTGACTATGCAGGTGAGTGAAAATAATGTCTCCTATGAAACCCCTTGAATCAAATGTTAAGCATATTATATTAAATCACATTTTTAAATGTCAATATCTTTAATTCCAAACAAGAACCACAAGGAATTCTTTGAGTTATACAACAGTAGCAAATGGAATGAAACACATTATACTCTTGGGCCATTTATATTAATCAAAATGACAAATAACCAATCTTCGAAGTCACATTTTCAACTTTTTTAATTACAACTTACCATTTTTTCAGCATAACCACCGTCACATACAAATCACATTTGATAAAACTCCACCTCCATAGATGACATGTCTCTTTCCTTTAATGCATGTATCTTTATGTTCGGAACCTGAAATGCACGTTACTGGATAAGCTTAGTACCTCTTGAGTTTATAAGTTCAATACAAACTTATAAAATCTTATTCAAAAAATACCGAAATCATAGAAAAATAGTAAGAACTTGTAAGTCCTTATTGTTTTTTACTCTGAAAGGTAATAACTTACTTTCTAAAGAGTAACCAAGTAAATGAAACAACACAAGTTTTATGCATTGACAAAGTACAGGTCTTTCTTTGGAGTCGAATTGGAGAACTAAACAATCATCGTATAGATGCTATAACATCCACATTGTATATACGAAGAGAACACATTAAAGCCATCACGCCTAACATCACTTACAAAATTGTAATCCCCTTATATGATTCAGACTATATAACTTGAGACCTTGCGTAGTGATTGGTACGTGGGAATCAAAATCGTAATGGGATAAGTCATTACAATGGCATAGAAAATTATTGTTTGTTCAAAGTTTTATAACGGAATGATTTATTCCTTGATTCATTCCATTACGTCCACATTTTCATTACACTACCTCCCTCAGTCCCCCTACTTTTTTTTCTTCATTTTATTACGACATGGAACACTAGAATTTTGATCATAATGTGAAATGAATATTGTATATGGATTTCATACGTTACTTGGGCGGTTATGCGGAAATGATGTTGGAAAGCGATCAATGAAAGTGAGTCCGTGTACCATGATCCATTTCAAACGATTGGAACTTCAAGTTTATTAGAATCGGAATCTTTTAGGGTCACAGTTAAAGTAATCGGTTTCAAGTGTGACAGTTTGATTTATACGTATGTAGAATCTGGTATCTTGACAATCTTTGCTCATAAAACGAGGTTTTTTTAGCCAAATCATCGACTAGCATATGTAATATTGTTTTTATTGTATAATCAGCTTGGTAATGACGAGGTTAGCTTTGTATAGATCTTTTGAGCTTAATAAGAAACATTATACTGTTATAAATAATTTTGTCATTATTACCTAAACCTTTATTACATTGAGTATATGATTGGGTGAACGTTAGGCAAGTTTGGTATAGTGATTCTAATGCACTTTCTATATTTAACTCGTTTTTTATGAAAAAGGTGAACTATATATTAATGATAAAACCATACTTACAATATCAAAATGGAATTGGACAAACCCTAAAATCATCTGTCTAAACAACAATGAAACATTCTAAAACAGAACAAACTACAAACCAATACCATATTTAACTCGTTTTAAGAACACATATCTTCTGCTTTTTATATTCTTGATTTGTTATTTGTAGTGTTGCATCCATAGACACCCACAATAAAAGAGTTTTTTAACGAGAAGACCAAAAATAAAGGATTTCATATATATTCCTTTGTTTATATTTGATTTCCTAACTTTAATAGTATCAATCACTTTTAATAGTATCAATCATCTCCATATTTAGAGGAGTGATTTGAGGAATGATTTATAGTAAAGTTAATGGTTGTATCTATAAATACTCGTTGTCTTCATTATTCATGATCATCAAGAAATAAAAACAACCTTTATCATCTTCTATTCCATCGTTTCTTAGATGGTATCAGAGCAAGTTTTCACAAACCTTGTTTTTTAATCAATCACAAACCTAAAGGATGGCAGGAGATGATAACAAAAAAATGAGGGTGGAGGCAGTGGGATCACACATGACTCACCCTATTACCTCCATCCATCTGACTACCCCAAACAACTACATGTAAGCGAGGTCCTTACCGACAACAATTATGCTGATTGGAGTCAAGAGATGACAAACTTTCTCTTTGCCAAAAACAAAGTGGACTTTGTTGATGGGACGATAAAGAAACAGGAGAAAACATCCAAGGAATACATGACATGGATGCGTGTTGATGCCATGATAAAGGGCTGGTTAACAACAGCCATGGAGAAGAACATACGAAATAGCATGAAGTATGTATATATGGCATCAAAAATGTGGTCAGACTTAAGCGAACGTTTTGGAAAGGAGAGTGCCCCTAGGGCATACGAACTGAAATAAAAGATAGCCTCAACTCGACAAAGTGGTGCTTCGGTGTCCACTTATTTCACCCAATTACAGTCGATATGGGACGAAGCCCAATCCATACAGCCCTTTCCTCGATGCACCTGTAATAAATGTGAATGTGATTTTGGAAAGAAAATCAACGAGCATTAAGAAAAGGAGAGCCTTTATGAGTTTCTTATGGGTTTGGATACCGAGTTCTCTGTTATTAGAACCCAGATTTTAGCCACAAAACCACTCCCTTCCCTTGGCACCACATATCATATGGTAGCCGAGGATGAGAGGCAAAGAGCCATCTCGAATGAAAATACCACACATGAATCCGCTGCATTCAAGGCCTTTCAAAGGCGCTATGGTCCTCCTGGTCTGAACCAAGAAAGAAATGGAGCCAAAGCCATGGATGAAGGAAATAAACACTGCATCGAATGCAACAAAGATGGTCACACGCGTGAGGGCTGCTTCAAGTTGATTGGGTACCCAAAGTGGTGGCCCAAAAAGAAAGGGTAAAGGATCAAAGGCAAGGCTGCTTGTGTCGGGGAAGAGTCTGGTCCCATTCCCGGGTTGACACACGAGGACTACCAACACGTCCTGAAGCACCTTTCGGGAATGGCCAATGGTAAAAGTTCAAAACCTACTGCTAACATGGCTCATAAAGAAGACGTTAAAGGTGAGTGGATTATTGATTCGGGTTGCACCGAATATATAACTCATTTACCCAACGTTCTTGTTAACAAGAAAGAAGCCTCTCTTGAAGAACCTGTTGTTATCCCGACTGGGGAATAATTTTTGTTAAAGGAAAAGGGGATCACACGCTTCTAGGAGGAGCAAAAGTGAAATGGGTCCTTTATATATCTGATTTCAAATGCAATCTTCTTTCTGTTAGTCGCCTTAGTTGCGACCTTCAATGTTGCATATCATTCTTCCCTGATTTTTATGTTATACAGGGATTCCAGAGGAGGAACTTGATTGGTGTGGGTAGATGCAAAGGGGGACTACACCGAATGAAGATGGTTCAAGGAAGAAGAGCCATGGAACCATGGTTGAGACAAAGTATAAAAACAAAACACCTTTTGAGTTGCTATGAATCAAAAACCAGATAGAGTTTTCTAAGAGTCTTTTGGGTGTGATTAACTGCCTCCCGTCTAAAGTTATTAAAAACAAAATGCACTTTGAGTTGATTTGGAACCAAAAGCCAGATTACGAACTTCTAAGGGTCTTCGGGTGCCTTGCGTATTTTACAAACACCAACACAAAAGGAGATAAGTTCGAAGAAAGGGGAAACTAGAGGTCTTTCTTGGATACCCCTGGGAACCAAGGGTTATAAAATCTTTGATCTCAAGATAAGAAAATTAATAGTTAGTAGAAATGTGAATTTCTATGAATAAAAATTCCTTTTCAAAAATATCCAAGAAATCAACAAAGATTATGTTGATGAACCAATAAAATGTCATGATTGCCTTTGTCATCACGAATTCATATCGGCTCAGGCCAAAGAACAAACCTCAACTGTAGAAGAACCACAAACGGATTCTAGCTATACCGAAGGAAACGAGCCCAACGATGTTTCACATGAGCCGTATGTTGAAAATGAATCGGGCCATGAAAATGACGTATTAGGGGCTGATGTGATGTTCTTTAATAATGAGGATGAGATAGATAAGTTGATTGATGAAGCTGAAAACCAAGCCGAGACAAGACCCACACGAACAAAATCTCAGCCATCGAAGTTCAAAGACTACGTTGTCCAAGTTCCCCCTTCGGTCAAACACCCGGCATTCAATCAGGTTACCTCCACGGTACGCTACCCAATCTCTAATTTTGTTTCTTATAATAAATTTTCCACAAATCATAAAGCCTTCTTAGCGGCTGTCACTAATAACAATGAACCCAAGTATTTCAAACAAGCTGTACCAGATGCTCGATGGCGTGAAGCCATGTAAAAGGAGGTCAAGGCTTTAGAGAAAAATAGTACTTGGACTTTAGAAGATTTACCAGAAGGAAAACGAGCTATAGATTCAAAATGGGTCTACAAGATCAAATTCAAGCCAAACGGCGAAGTTGAAATGTACAAGGCTCGTCTGGTTGCAAAAGGATTCACTCAAATGGAAGGGGTGGATTATCATGACACTTTCGCACCGGTCGCGAAGCTGGTAACTGTTCGCACTTTATTAGCAGTGGCAGTTAAAAGGGACTGGATTATCCATTAACTTGACGTAACGCCTTCTTGCATAGAGATCTAGATGAGGAAGTTTACATGAAAATCTCTCAAGGATTTTCTAATGATAATGACACTCGTGTTTCTCGGTCGAGAAAGTCTTTATACGGGTTGAAGCAAGCTTCACGCAATTGGTATCACAAGTTTACCACCTTTCTACGAAGTCTAAATTTTAAACAATCTAAGGTGGACCACTCGCTATTCATTTATGAGGCAGGTAGCATAATGGTGGTCGTTCTAATTTACGTGGATGATGTCATCATTACTGGAAACGGTCTCACCAAAATCTAAGAAACCAAGAAACAGCTTGACGATGAATTCAGCATTAAAGATCTTGGTCCATTAAAGTATTTCCTTAGGACATAGGTAGCAAAAACAAGAGATGGTATAGTTTTAAGCCAACAAAAATATACGTTGGACATTCTGGAAAATAGTGGGAAGTTGGGGTGTAAACCGAGTGCTTTTCCCATTGAAGAAGGCTTGAATTTAGACAAAGGAGAAAGTGAATAAGGAGTGGATGCAAGTCAGTATCACCGACTCATCAGTCAACTTCTTTACCTTCAAGCCACTCGGCCAGATATTACATATACTGTTAATATTTTAAGCTAGTTTATAGCTGACCCACGAAACAATCATTTAGAGGCAATGAATTGTGTTCTTGGGTACTTAAAGGCCACTCCAGGACAAGGTATCCTCCTTTCTCGAGTAGGAGATCCCATCTTAACCGCTTATTGCGACTCTGACTGGTTAGGATGTCCATAAACGAGGCGGTCACGTACTGGTTATCTTCTCTTGCTAGGTGGGACTCCTATTTCTTGGAGAACTAAGAAACAATCTGAGGTCTTACGTTCTTCAGCTGAAGCCGAGTACAGGGCAATGGCCTCCATTGTTAGTGAAATTATTTGGGTTCAATGGTTGCTCAATGAGTTACAAGTTCATAATCTATTGGCCGCCCCCTTATTTTATGATAACCAAGCAGCTCGACACATAGCCAACAATCCTGTCTTCCACGATAGAACAAAGCACGTCGAGATGGTGTCATACCCCTAAACGGGGCCTAGTCAGAAACACGTGTTCGAGGGCGTGGCGTCATAATATACATCACACAAGATACAAAGAACAACCTCTAAGGGTACGTTTAAAAATCCAACATCATTGCATAAATTAAAATGGTTAAACATGAAAGATGGAATGTATTATGTGTGTGTAGAAAATGAATTACAAAGAGAACCAACTAACCAACCCCCTCTCCAGGGCATGAAAAGGGGTATTTATATGCTAAATATGGCCGGCCATGGGCCTTTGTGAGGCTTTCCATGGGCCTTGGACCATATTAGCTTACATATCATTAACATGACTTACTTACGGGCTTAGACTATTTAGTATTGGAAGTGACCGAGACTTTTCTTGTTCTTAAAACACCGTCACAACGAAGACCAAGACGGCGTCACAAGATTCCACGACGGCGTCAGAGCATACGACCCTACCCATTATTCTCTTTCATGACGGCATCACGATTAAAACGCGACGCCGTCACAATGATTTTCCTATATATACAAACCCGAATTTAGGGTTTTAAGTGTGTAACTTTAAAATAAAAAGAGGGTACGAACCCTTATTCGTTTAGCAGCTGGGACAAATTTAGGGCCTAAAAACCCTATTGTACTTCCTCCAACTCATGTTATAATCAAGTAAGGTTTATTTAATCATTCAATATGTCTATGTCTTGTTTGATTCATCTATGTTCTTGCTTTATCTTTAACATGCTTGGCTAAACCTCCTATTGTGTTTATTTATGATTGTATAAAACCTAGAATGTAGATCTTAGTGGTGTTGCTTCTTGTGATGGATGTGCATGTTAGGTCTTAGAAAACCAGCTTTTGTCTGTATCGTTGTTGATATGTCTAGGAAAACATGATTGTGTAGAAAGGATACCATCGGGTAACAGTCTTCATACTACCTTGCCCCCTAATATGGTTGATCCACTTTTAATATATTTCACATGCACTTAGTATACCCTTAGGGGCCTTGTAATAGTCTTCATACTACCTTACTTGTGCCTTGCCTTAATGGAATACTAAGTAGACGGCGGGTTCGTGTAATTCGTTCATGACTTAGGAAATAATTACACAGATCATCACAAGTGTGATAAAGCAACAACACTAGGAGAAGCAATCTAGGGAGTAATACATGATTAAATAAACACAATCTTTTATTATATTGTTATCACCACTAGTTTAGAATTATATTTAGTTTAATAGCTAAAACCAACCAACCTCTCCAATATATGATTTTACCTGCTTTTATAAAATATAAAAACCCAAAAATAATCTTCCCTCAACCTTTAGAATTATGTTAGACCGTGATCAAGCCTTCCTAACCTATTCCTCGAGTGAACGATAACAACCCACCGAGTCTTGCCTATACTACTACTACAACGATTAGGTGCTCTGCCTAGGGAGTTGTAAAACTTCGTGTAGAAGTCCTACGACGACCGCATAAAGTTTTTGGTGCCGCCGCCTGGGGAATGGTTAGGTATTGATCATAGTTTAGCTTAGTTCTACTTGCTTGAATCCTTTCAAGTAAGATTTAATTTCCGCACATTAGCTTTCTTGTAGTCCATCTTTTCTTTGTGTTATTTGTTTCGTATCCCATTCTCGTCAACCATCATGGGAGACGAGAATCTTATCTGTACTCTAAGAGATTACTCCAAACCTAGCCACGAGGGCTACAGAAATACCATCGAGCTCCCCGTAGGGAACAGCGTAGTACCTCTTCGATCCGACATAATCCGGTTGGTGCAAAACGGATGCTCATTCCACGGACTTCGGTCCGAGGATCCAAACCAACACCTCAAAGATTTCCTTAAACTTGTGGACTCACTTGACCTTAATGGTGAAAATAACGACAGAACGCGCCTGCGTTTATTTCAATTCTCCCTTCGCGATCAAGCAAGCAATTGGCTTGAACGTCTTCCAGCAGGATCCATCACCACATGGGAGGATCTTACTACCCGATTCCTTGCTTAATTTTTTCCACCGGGAAGGACCGTAAAACTCCGCAACGATATCCTGATGTTCTAACAACATCATGGAGAATCTCTATCCGAAGCATGGACTCGTTGTAAGGACTTGCTACAAAAAGTCCCTCATAATGGCATAGACCTTTGGCTCAAAGTCTAAATTTTTTATGACCATGTCAATCCCGTCACAAGACGAACCATTGACCAATCGACAGGTGGTAAGCTTCGTGACATCAACGCTGAAGAATCTTGGGCATTATTAGAGGATCTCGCCCTCTATGACAACGAGAGTTGGAACGACCCAAGGGATTTTGATAAGCCGGTCAAGGCAATCGCTTTGCCTCAAGATGTCCCGAGTACATTCGACCGCCATCTAATCGAGCTCAAAAATCAAGTCCAACGCTTGATGGAAGCTCATCTTGCTCCGACACAACCTACCCAAGTGAACAAAATTACTACCTCATGTGAAATCTCCAGTGGTCCCCATGACACTTAGTATTGCATGGAAAACCCTGAACAAGCCTTTGTTGACTACGCATCCTCGCGCACCGATAAGTCCGAGCAAAATAATCTTGGTGACACCTACAATTCATCATGGAAAAGTCACCCAAACCTTAGGTGGAGACAACCCCAAAATTCCCTAAATAATTTTTTAAACCCGCCTAACCGGTTCCAACCCAACGGTTCAAACCCGAACCGTTCCTTCAACAACCGTCCTCAAAATTTTAACAATCAGTCAAATATAGAAGGGCTGGTTTCTAAATTCATGGCATCTTAAGACGCTAGATTGTCCAAGTTTGAAGCTGACTTCAAACGACAACAAGGTGAGATGACCAACAAAATAGACACTGTGTTGAAAGCCATCATTGATCGAATAGCGGGCACATTACCTAGTGATACGGTCAAGAACCCGAAACTGGGGACTTATCTAGTTTTGTCTGCTCGTTCTTACCCAACAATAGACCCACAATGCTTAACACAAATTTACAGTTCAATCAACACCATCACAATCCACCCCAAGCAACAAAGTGATTCCCATGACAGGACCGAAGAGAATAAGGAAGAAGAGAGACAGAGAGACAGCTCGAAAAACCATCCCGACTCTCCTACACCACCCGATCCATCAATTTCATTCATCACTGAAAAAGTCCTTAAATTCAATTCACTCTTCGAATCGCTCGGATTGGTCCCCCATCGCCCAACGCTGAACTCATTTGCACCAAAAAGGAAGATGGCGAAGTAATGTTTATCGAGATAATCCCAAAGGATGACAGTTCCCACAAGGAGGAACCCAAAGCAGGAGTGCAAGAAGTGGAGTATTTTGACATATTCCCGACTAGGAGTGAACTTGCGTATCACAAATACCTCATGTGTGGCCCAATCCCTTTAATATTTCTACGGAACCCCATCATTATAGAAGGATGCCCATCGAACCTCAAGATGCCATGCAACATTGGGCATGTGCATGTGGAAAAAGCCTATATTGACCTTGACTCCCCCTTAATATCATGACCTGAACGATGTATAATTGGATCATGAGAAGAAAACTCAACCCTAGGGAAAATGTGAACGGAGGAATTAGTAATTTCACAAGAAGGATTAAAGGGATGCATGTCTTCGTAGGAAACTTTATCTATGTCATAGACTTCATGATTGTTGAGGATATTAGTTCAATCATAGACCCTAGGTTATCGCAAGTAGTACTAGGGATACCTTTCATTGAAAAATCCAACATGACTCACGACCTACCCGGAGGAGTAGTTAGGTTCACCAATGAAAATGATGAAGTTGCCTATAAAATGCCCCCACAAGATAGAACAATACAACTCGTTGTCAAACCTAGAAAAGGAACACATGAAATCGGTCTACCTTAGGAACGAGGAGGACAAGAGAAGAGGAGTTGACTATGTAATGAGTAAGATATTAGGGTTCTACAAGGAATGTTTAGAGTTAGGCCCTGAATATGTAACTGGATTGGATAACAAAGGAGAAGTCACGTAAGGACATGCGACTTTGAGTCTACCTACAAGACTTGTTAATAAAGAAAAGCGCTTCTTGGGAGGCAACCCAATTTACTTTTTCCGCAAATTAGGAGTGTCATGTGTGTTTAATTCTTTACCATTTGTTTTATTATGTTTGAACTATCTTGTAATCATGCTTTGTTTGTCTTTAACCTCGTCTTAATTTTAATCAAATGTATTTTGCAAATAATAAGTGTAGGGAAATTTATCCGGTTTTTAGAACCAAGTTCAAACATGTTAAATGAATTGTTTAGATTAATTCACGTCAGTTTTGAGTCATATGATTGAATTGTTAAATCCCAGGTTTTATGCAGCCATTTATGCAGGAATTAAGTTATGGAATCAAGTGCAGGAAATTTTTCATCAAAAACAAAAATTTCGTTTTCATAGACTGTTGAGACGCCGTCACCACAACACCTGTGACGGGGTCACGAAAACCCTGACGGCATCAAAGGCCCAGGTCCAGAAAACTTAAAGTTTTTAATTATTTTTGAAAATAAAACTTGCATAACATTTAATATATGTACTTTTCTGTTATAAACCTGCAAAAAAACCTAATGAGTTTAACAATTCTCTCATCCTATCTTTACTACTTTATCGAGTCAAACCCTAAATTCATATTGTATATTTGTCTATCGCACATTTTATGCTTGGTATAGTTGTCTTTGATTACAGGTTATATTTGATGAGAAGAAGCTTGAAAGTTCTTAGGAAGTTTTATTGGATGATTCTCGAAGGACGATTTAACCAGTTATCGCATGTTTCTTCTCCATTATTGAGCAAACCAGGGGAGTACTAGTTTCTTTTCCTTGTTTTCTTTTCCCTTTATTCGTTTTTACGGGTACTTCTATAGAACATTGGGGACAATGTTCAACTTAAGTGTAGGGGGAAATAAGCCTTAGAAACTATTCTTTCATTTGCCATTTGCTTTGTCCTTAAAATGATGGGTAATATATCAAAACATAGCATAAAAGGTGATTTTTACCCAAATTTTTTTTACGACACATACCGACGAAAACCGAGTATTAATAGCGTCTCATGGATAGGAATTTATATGACTAGCACAATAACCCTCAGAATTCCACCCCAAAAATGTGAGGTTCGCCCTTAGATCTTTAGGAATTCGGGTACCCATCATTGGTAACCCAAGATGATTTTATCTTTACCCGGTTCGAGTTAAGGTTGATCTGCAGGCGTGCATGTCTATTCCGTCGTTACGGCCATGTATGCATTGCCTTGTCACCTTTTCTGGAATGTCTGGTGTTAGTAAAATTCATATGAGTGTACCGGTAGTGTATTAAATTCTAGAACTTGTTATTGTGATGCATTCCGAGACCGCATAGTAAGTATTAGGATTTGCTTGATAAGAGGCATTAGGATTAACCCATGTTTTAAACCTGTAATTGTTATGATGGTCACACCGATCATGTAACTATCCCACACCCTTGCCATGCACTCATCATTAGTGTAGGATACCCCTAGTACAACCCTCCGAGCCTATCATTTTTTACGGTTCTCGTAATCTTTTAGTGGATTCCAGATTATTAATGAAGAGCATTGTCACCCTTAAACCAATCGTTACTCCTCAAAATCCTTAGCCTACCTTTTATGTACTCATTTTTAGTACATTATTGTGTTTAACCCAAGTTAATTATTTGAGTACACGGTTGCTAAGTCCTTATCCTTGTAAATACAGTTTTGGGACGATTAGGATTCATGGTAGTATTTATTTCGCGGAAGAATGGGGAAAAAAAGTTAAGTCAATACCCCATATGTTTGTAAAATGATCTCCATGCTATTTTGATCCACCTCAAATCGGGTCATTAGTTAGATTGTAAATATCAAGCATGTAAAAGCTCAAGTGTAGGGGTACGTGTTATAAACCCCATGTGATGTATTATGTTATTAAAAGAAATGAGAAAAGAAAAAGAAAGAGATTGATGTAGAGTTGTGTAGAGTTTGTAGATCTTTGTCCAAGTCTTGGCTTATCAACCATACCAAAGTGTATTCGTGTAAATAATTAACTAACCCTTCCATAACAAATTCACCCAAAGCCACCCAAATGTATCCCATCCGTTTCCGTTTCCATTATATGTTATCTTACACCTACACCCCACAACCCTTTAAAAGACCTCTTAGATAGTAATGAATAATGCTTGCACCTAGCGGTGGAGGTTTGATCCTTTACCAAGCCTATGGTAATTTATATGCTATGACAAGTAATGAGTGTTGATTTTCCGTTTCCCCCTTATGTTATAATTTATTATACACCCGAGTGAAAGAGAGAATCCCAAACACTTATGTGAGGTGCTAGTGTATACTTTCCGTACTTTTAATTACGAGGTCAAGAAGGTTGTGTTATAAAATACTTTTAAAGGGTAGGTAAAATGATCCCTCATATCGTTATTGTCTAGATAGAAAAGCCCATTTGCTTGAGGACAAGCAAATCCCAAGTATATGGGTATTTAATGAGGTGTCATTTTATACACTTTTTCAGGGTCGTTTGACCACCAAAATCGTGCATTTATGCCCAAAATAGGTACTTAATCGTTCATTTTCAAGTAGTTCTCATTTGGAGGGCATTTGGAAGAATTACACGTGACTTGTGCTCATTTGGAGAAGAAATGGATAAGATTACGGACCTACACCGACATCTCTCAAGATAATGTTCTCAGCGGCTGGAGACGGCGTCACAGATACAACGTGACGCGTCACAGTTTCAACCCGCTCAATTGATATTTTTAAGCTATGTCATTCTGAATGCTCCTAAAAGCTACTACTTCATGAAACGTGATAAAACAAGCATTTTGAAAAGATAAAAGAAGTTACTTGTTGCTTGTCATCCAAAAATTAAAATTACTACGCTCACCGCGGTTAGATGTTCCTAAACGCTCTACGCCATCCATAACTATGGGTCAATTCCATATTTACCCAACTTAAACACCATAATGTTATATTTACCCAAAACATGCTATAAATACATTGTACATTATACATTCAAAACTTGTATTTTAAATATATATGGCATTCTGATGTTTAAATTGGATATATATGAAATTATCCCCATAAACCATAACTAATACATTTTATTATACAAACTGTTCACAAATACTACACATGCAACTACTACGTTATTATTATTCTTTATCTTTTTATAAATTTATGACGATAGTTTTTAGATAGAGTTGTGAGCAAGGTTATAAATAGCGTGAGGCGTGCATCAAGCCTCACGTCTTAGTGGATATGACGAAGTTTTTGCGTCTTTAAGCGGCATAAAATATGAAAATATTTATACCATATTTTTTATATATTGCGTTTACAAAAATCGTTGAACATAATGAATAAAGTTAAGAAACTATCATTACATGTAATATTCATAATTATAAAAAATATATATTGGAGTTGAATAAAAAAATCTCGCCACGCCTCACGCCTTATCACGCCTCATCTCCCGTTACGCCTAGAGTCAACGCCTGGTCTATTTCGTAAAGTGAAGGCCACACCTCACGCCTTAACGCCGTCATAACGCGCCTTTTAGAACACTGGTTATGAGTGAGCTAGTGAGTCACGAGGGGCAGCTTTTCAGCAACTTCAACCATTTGTCCCGAGATCTCAAATATTATGCATCGAGTACTACTTTTAAACTCCATGTATACATCTCTACTCCTTATAAAACATTTAGGACATCTATAATTAGAAGTCTTAAAATTTTAAGAACAAAAAACATTTCTTGTTATAGAAAGTATTGTATATGTACATATAAATTACATTACATCCAACTAAAATGTCTTTAATTTTATAGATTTGTAACAAATAAATGTTCATATACTCCATTATTTCGTAACGACCCATTTAATATTTTTGTAATGGCCCATTTAATATTCTTGCAATAGCTTCGCCATCACCTAAAACACATTTTGGTGGTTATTAATTGACAAACGAATGTTCCATAAATCGAAACATAGTTTCCTGAATCAGTGTTTTAAAACCCTGTTCGATTCGGCCCGTTCATCCGGTCGAACCGGTGACTCGTGATGCAAGCGGGCCAGTGCTAGCCGGTTTTATGCGGATTCAAAACCCGGATTGAATTGCTGGGTTTCAGCAGACCCGGGTCGAACTGGTGCACCGGGCCCAACGGTTTTCATAATAACCCATTTAAAAGCCTTTTAAAAAAACATCCCATTTAAAAGGTGAGTAACTACACACTTTATGATTAGATATTAATCGTATATGTTTTATTGACCTTTTAAAGTGCTATTAAAAGTATGGCTGTTACAAATATAACTTTAATTGCTTATAATTAGATGTCTTAATTGCTTATATTCTTTTACAAAAAAACCTACAAAGCCCATTTATAACCTCATTTATCGTCATGTAATAGCCCACCCCAAAATTCATATATAATCAACTTAAAAGTCACACAAGAACAAAATAGCACTCTCAGATTTTCAGTTTCATTCTCTCTTCTTTTTCACTCACACAACATGTCAAGCCCACCACCGCCAGAAGGCTCGAAGCATATTCTCTGCCGCCACAGCCACCGCAACCGCTGCCAACATCAACTGATTTCGCCGGCAACACTAACGAATCTTGATTTAACAAGTGGTGTTTCGAGCTTAGGTGGTTTCGTTGTGGTTTTAGTAGTTTCGATGGTGATTTTGTGGCTTTGGTGGCATTTTTGAGCTATTTTGTGGTCGGGTCAAGGGTGGTTTGTTTGTTGTTTTAGTTGTACTTGCAAGTATTGTTAACTAAAAAACTTCACATTCTCAAGCTTATAAAATCACATAACACACACAAAGTTAACTCATTCTTTAAACTCAAACCACATTTCAACCAAATCCAATCATTTTTCAAAACTCAAAAAATAATTGAAAATAGACGAAATGACAACATTAAACAAGCATCAAACAAATAATGGGCATCATCATTCGTGTTCGACTAAGTATAAATTTTCTGGAAAAAGATTAGTTTATTATGTTTGAATGCTACGAGTATTTTGGGAATAGTGATGACCTTGTGTTAATAATAGAAGAAAAATAAAAAGGAATTAGATACATGAAGAAAAGATGGATGAAGACGAAGAAGGAGGTTGAAGAAGAAGGTCAAAGTTGGGTAACATAAATATATAACATGGAACCCTATGTATTACTCATAAGTTACCAGGTTGTAAACTTAGAATTTAGATAAGCCCAATAACATGAGCCAACTATACATTTTCTTACCATATTTGACAACAAAATCATATATAAAGTGCATATAAAAAGAAAAAAATGCTATATAATTTGGTTTAAACTATATAAATGTTTTCATCTTTTTGTGATATTTTATTGGCCATTTTTGTGATTTTTTTTTGTAAACATAGACTGTAAAATAAGTTTGTGTCCATCTGTGTAACGTTGTAATAGGTAAGATGCACAATTGTCGCATTTCAAAAAAGAACTGTTTCGATGACAGTGTAATACTACCTCCGTCCCACATTAAGTGTCCATTTTGATATTTTCAAGTCTTTTTTTTTCATCTTTGACCTTAATTATTTCTTTTTATGTTATATAATACTTGATGCAAAATATATGAATTGATAGAGTTTTGAATGTATTTTTCATTGGTATAATTTTCATTAAGTATTATATAACACAAACACAAATATTTACAGTCAAAGTTGATAAAAAAAGACCTCAACGATTCCATTGTGGACACTTAATATGGGACGGAGGGAGTATTTAACATCATAATTGTAACATGAAAGTTATCCAAATTATATTAACTTGATGTGCGAGTTTTGCATGTAGGTTTGAGGTTGTTTACCATATTAAGTGGTTTTATATGAATCTTTTAATTAGCCATTTGGGAGAGTAAAATTTTAATGCTTCCTTCAATTAAGATGTATTAAGGAACAAATCTTTCCCACTAAGAAAAAAAGAAACACCCCTTACTTTGGCTACGTCATTCATGTTGGGAATTAAGAGCTTCTACAAGTTTATACTGCTGATGGACTTAGTACCGCTATTGAAGATTGAAGAAAATAGACTAAGTATGTTAGTACTGTTAGTTATAATAGTTAGTACTGTCAGTACATTGTTAGTACTGCCAGTACATTGTTAGTACTGCCAGTATAGTTAGTACTGTTAGTATAATAGTTAGTACTGTTAGTTATATAGTTAGTACTGCTTAAGTGATATGAATGAGTTATATTAGGAATAGATATGCATGATCACTTGACGCGTTTTGTAAGCCCATTAGGGTTTTCCTTAGTGTATAAAAGGAACCCTACGTCATAGTTAGAATACACAAGTTTTCATAGTTAGTTATGAGAAAAGTTCATTTGCATACCACTTTCTACTCACATACTGAGGGACAAATCTACACCATCTATTTAAGTTTGATCTAATGGTAAGGATTAATCTAAGATTTAATTTTATTAAACCTGTTTTATTGTCTAGTATATAAAGCATTTTTTTCTATTTTTCATTTTATTTATCAGTTTTTCACACACACTAAAGTGTGTTTCTCTCTCTTCAGTTTCACCAAAATCACTCGCTACTCTTCATCTCTCTGTCCATAATCATTTTTCTTCAGCTCACCACCATCAAACCATCAAACCCTAACTCACCACAATCAAATGGTAACAGGTCACTTTTTATATATTAAAAGAATAAATTTATTATCTCAATCTAATTGCAGATTAGGTTAACTTTTAGTGTTTTGATTGTTACAAGTTGTTGTGTGTTAATCGTTAGGGTTTTTATAGTTAAATTAGATTGAGGTTCAATTAAAAAGTGTGAAAATATGGTGAAAAAACAATTGATGGAACAAGATTTGAGTAAGTTAGATGTGGCCAAGCTTCATCCGTTATCGCCAAAGTTATATCGCGCCAGGCCACCATAAACATTGGTATATTGTTTGTGATTTTATTCAGTGTTTGAGATGATTGAGATTGCGTTTGTTGGTTAAATGTGTTATTATGTTTTCGTGATAGGTATTATTGGTCATGTGGCTCATGGGAAGTCCACTGTCGTCAAAGCGATTTCTGGTGTGCAGGTAGCTTTTTATTCGTGTTTATGTTTTAGGCGAATTATCAGGATGATTGTTTGGGTATTGTAATGTCACCACACCACATCCTCAAACTTAGCAACAAGGCGAACAGAGTTAGTTAGCGTAGCTGTTTGTTTTATCAAAAATTGATGTTATTAAGTACTGAAGTTGAAATGATACATTACATGCGATAGTGAAGTATGTTTAAGCTTGTGTTTGTCAGTTAGTTTTGTGTTTGTCAATGAGCTGTCTGGAGCGTTTAGGCGCATTTATACTTTAGTATATAATGCTCCTTTGGCAACGAGTGTTTGTCTTTTAGATTCCGTTTAAACTTTAAACGATCTTATTTGAAACAATAATCCTAATGTTAGAATGACTTTAAAAAACAATCCTAGTCCTAGAAAAAACTCAAATGTGTATGGATATTTCATTTTCATATGTTAGAATTTTGCAAAGATCAGAACATATGAAAATGAAAACAGGCAACAATCAAATAAAAACCAAAAGCATATATGTTGAGTTCAGTACTTCTTTCATATCACAAGAGCATAGCACTATGAGTTACATTTTTGACTTATGATATATCGGTACAGGGACATTGGCCATAGTTAGCTCATTTGAACGTGAACGCGAAAAGTGTCCTAACCGAGTATTTCCCTGAAACCCAAGTCATATGTCCTTAACCGTATTGACCGTTGACTTCATCCCCATAATGCCAAGAAAATTTTACTTATTATTCTAACTTTTGGTGCATCTCTGTGAAGCTGAGCTCTTGAAAACGAGAACCAACTATTACAGATGGGGGTTACACCATCTGGTGCAGAAATATCCTTAATGGTGTAAGTTGAGTTTGCCAAACCAACATTGGTCATCGCAAAGCCATGGAGCGTACCACATAACATATAGCACGTAGCATATAATAGCCAAGTATGTCCATACACGTGTCCTAAAAATAAAGGGCCATAATATATCACAGTAATAAAACATTTCAAATCCATAGCATCATTTCCATCTCAATTTAAAAGCAATGTAAAAAAATGAGACTATGAAACTCACTTGATGCTCAAGCAGCTTCCAATTATCAAGCTACACAATACAAACACAAACGTGTTACACGTGACCAAGCTAAAAGCTCAAGTCCATGTAACAATCATATGATGGATGTCTAAGGTGTTTAATTACCCATCATGGCTCACCCCGATACCATGCCCAACCTTAACCTTCTCTTTAACACTTTACACTAGCTACTTACAATTAACTCAGAATTGCAGAATTTTAGTGTCTCTTTACGTACTTAAAACCCTTACTTAACAACATTTATAATTTATACCAAAAATCACCCATGTTCATTTATGAGTATATTAACTACCTTGAGATTCCCAATAGCCATTTACATGCATAAGTACTCCTAAGAAAATCAAATTTCAAAACAGTCCCAATTTGGATCTGATTACACACTAAAAAGTTTGAACTTATTAACCATACTTTAGACAGTAAACGTTAGAAGAAAGCTTTCTTTGAGTTTCTTCATACACATATGGAACTTAACTACTGTAGAATGGCTAAGCTTAATTCAATTTTTAAGTTAAGGTTTCACCTTCCCAAACATGACCTAAATCTAACCCGAAAACACAGTTCTGACAACGAATTTTGTAACCATTATTTGACTGACTTCCACTCACTTTTAATTCATGAAACCAATTGGGTTGGAAAGTAGACTCTCTGTAGTTAATTTTAGGCTCAAGAAGCTATTCGTATGACCGAGTGTTATGACCATGCAAGGGTGACCTAAAAAATTAATGTCAAATCCAGTTCAGAATTTAACATGACAAACCCTAACCATTCACCTATAATTTCCTCATTAAACCCTAAAAACGACTTCTAATTACTATAAACCCATAATTACACATCATATACCACAAATTACTTAAAACCTTAAAGATCCATCAATGTTTATGTTATATGATTGCATTATATTAAACTAGGAGATATAGTGATTCACAATACCTAGATATTTGACCTAAACAACCACTTTGATCTGACTCTGATTAAGCAAATGAAAACGTCAATTCTGTTTTATGGGTTTTGGGGGTGAGATCGTACGGAGCAAAAGAAGAGGGGAAAGGATAATCGATAGCTAGGTTCATTGGTATTTAACTTAATGGGTTCCTTTATCCTTACTACTATAGTCCAAACTATGAATAAATAGAAAATTTACTCCTAAAGTCCATGAAACCTTTATAACCGATCGCCCCCTCTATAATTATTTTTATATTAATTTTTTATTAATTTATTAATTAACTAATTTACTTTATTACCTTAAATTTTTATAAAAACCTAAGCTAATTTGATTAAACCTTTTTACTTAAAAGCTACTTACTAAACTTTCTAAATATAACTTTCATTCAACAAACACTTTCTATTTTTAGAAAGTAAGTTACCATAAACATCCATATTTCCCTCACTTAACTCTGCTCTCCATAGACACATTTTTTCACATACAACTGCTTTATCCACAATAATCCTAATATTTGACCACCCCATAGCATTACATGCCCAATTACCCAATCCATTTAATTATCACTCGCATATGATGAACAAATGGATTAGTTACCAATCACTATCCCACAAACATGATCAAATGACATGCCATTACTACTCAAATGATCTTAAGCACGTACTAAAACTGTTTTGGGAAGTTATGTTTTCCTAAACTTACGTACTTTTAGTATATAATAGTTGTAATAGTAACCGATAGTTATAATAGTATCCTGACGTACAAAGGTTAAAGTACTAAATCAAGTTAGTAGTGAACTAGTATAGTAAGAAATTAGTTTTTTGTACAGTTTAAGAGATATGTTAAGAGATAATTATACGGGAAGAAAGATATTGTTATTATATTTTATCGCCGTTTGTAAGCTTTAGGGTTGTTTCTTGGTTTATAAAAAAGGATCCCTCATGGACATAGTTAGAGATACGAGTTTAATACATCTCTTCAATCATTATCTCATGTGAGTTAGTAATTGTAATCACTTAAAGCAGATTAATAGAATCAAGTTTAGTTATTCATTGTTCTTCTTAATACTATTGTGTAGATTCCGAGGTTCTATACAATTAGTATTCATAGTCAGTGGTTTTAGTGTAAAACTGTATTGTTTATATCCGTGTTGTCTATCACCCTTAGTAGGCTGCAAAAAGATGCTATGTCAATTTGGGACTACAAGTGGATTATGAAGAGATGTGAGAACAAATCTGAGATAAGAAGAACAAAACGCAAACCAGTTATAATTCACCTTCCTACAAAACTATTATGTCTAGATCACAAGATGAAATTCCACCACCACCACCCCCACCACCCTCAACATCACAAACACCAACACAATAAACTCCTCACATAGTTTCTACCATCAAGCTTCCTATTCTCAAAAAGGGAGAATACGATATATGGGCCATGAAAATGGAACATTATTTAGCTCATACAGACTATCCTATCTGGGAAGTTATACAAAATAGGAATGGTCCTGTATCAATCACCACAGATACACAAGGTCAAATCAAGGTTCTGCCTCCCAAGACTGCAGAAGAATTTTAGCCAGAGAAAGAAAAGCAAGGACCACTTTGCTTATGGCTTTACCAGAAGATCATCTTGCTAAATTTCATAGATGTAATTGATGCAAAGAGATTTGGAGATGCATCAATCTAGATTGGTGGTAATGACGAATCAAAGAAGATGCATGAAGTATGTCTTAAAGCAAGTATGTGACAGTATTCTCTGTATCAAACTCAGAACGGGCTTCATAAAGGCTAGCAGGCTCCAAAGTCATTCTGAGCCAATTAGAGATCATGGAGCAGGTGTATCACTGAGATTGCAAATCAGAAATTCTCGCTAGATCTTCTACCTTCTGCATAGGTCTCATAAGTTTCTTTAATCATGAGGGGACCAAATCCCAGGTGTGGACAGTCTCAGCTTGGAGTGATCTATTATAATAATCTAAGAGTCTTTGAGAATGACGTAAAAGGCTCTACTGCATCATCCTCCTGCACGCAAAATATAGCATTTATTTCTGAGAACATCAGCAGTACTAATGATGTTAGTTCCGCTTATAGTGCTTCTAATCCTTTCTGCGTCATAACTAACAGTTATGAACAAACTTCATCATACTCCTTGCTTGCTAATCAATCAAGTTTGCCCTCAACTGGCATTCATGAGGACGTGCGAACAGCTAGTAATGAATATGACTTAGAAGAAAATGGACTTGAAAATGGCAGGTGCAATGATTATCGATGAGAATAAAAAAGTTCTACAAAAAGACTGGTTAGAAAGCTATTAATTTTGATTGCATAAAGAACCAGTTATGTTGGTTTTGAGATAAAACCAAAGTCGGAGTGCTACTAATTGCCAAACAATGACAGGAACCATTTTACTAGAGAGTGTAGAAACAAGGGAAATCAAGATAGTAGGAGGAGAGATGCATGAAACTCTGGCAATAAGGATGGGAGAAGATCTGGTAAGCAAGAAGACTCTAATGCATTGGTAACCATTGATGGAGAAGGTGTAGATTAGACCAGCCACTCAGAAGAAGAAGATTATGCTTTGATGGCTTGCAATAGCTCAAGGTCAGACACAGAGGTAATTTCCTGTTTCCAAAGAGTGTTAAAGGTCTTTATGCTAAAGCCTTAGAAAAAATACTTTTATGATGCTCAGAGAGAACAACTAAGTGATGCAAGCATAGAAATAAAGGCATATACTCAAGGTCTAAAGAAAGTTAAAGCACAATTAGTTGCTCATCAACAAGGTCAACTATGGTATAGACAAAAGATAAAGTTTATAAAGATAGATTTAGATAATAAAACAGATGTTCTTACATACCACAAGAAACTATTAGCTGAAGCTCAAAAAGAAAAAGATGATTTAAAAGCTAAAGTATAAAAATGGCACAATTCCTCTAAAAATCTTGGTAAACTACCTAATTTATCGGATGATGGCTATGTAAATTAGGGACATTGGGTATGGGAATCACAGATATGATGGGATTTTGAGTTATGAAAATGAAGTTTTACAAAGCGTATTTATGGGTAAGGAAAGTGATTTTGAAAATCCACCTTTGTATGATAAATTTGTTACAGCAGGAGGAATGCATGATGTACCCCCACCCATGACAGGGAATTACATGCCATCTGAACCTGATATAGAAATAGATTACTCATAATTTACATATGGTCCAAAACAGACTCAACCTAGTGAATCTGAAACCCAAACCAGTGAATTTGATACCTGTGAATCTAACATTAGTACATAAACACCTGAATTAGTGTCTGAACCAGTTGTTAATGAATCTAATGTAGAATGTCAAACCTTTGGTTTTGGTCATGTATGCTCCTTATCATTGAGGAGTAAGAATCAGAAAGTGAGATGAGTATGTGTCTACTACCAACAAAAGAACAGGAAAAACCCTCGTTTTGCTACACACAGCAAGTAAAATTCTCTGGGAAACTGTGTTAAGAATCATTTCATACATAGTAAAAATCCTAAAGTTGACAAGAAAGAGTTGCGGTATGGGTTTACTGCAAGAGCATGTTTTGTATGTAGAAGTCTTAATCATCTTATTAGAGATTGTGATTTCCATGAAAAGAGGATGGCCTAAACAAGCTGTGTTAAAACAATATGGTTGAAAAGGAATTCTAGTCAAAGGGAGATAAGGCCAATTTGGAACAATGTGCAAAGAGTGAATAATCAAAACCAATTTGTTCCTACAGCAGTACTAATTAGAACTAGCAAAATTCTAGTTAATACTGCTAGCAGTACTAAAAATATTAGTACTGCTAGGCATAATTTTAATAGACAGGCAGTACTAACTAATGTCGCTATGAAAGTTAATACTGTTAAGTCTATTGTGAATAGAGTTAGACCAAACAACTGTAATTTCATAAAAACTCATTCACCATATTCAAGGCCTTTTAATAAACACAACACATTAGAACAAATTTTTCAAACAAAAAGGTTAATATCCGTGTAAGGTCTTGAATACCGATTAGTTGCTGTTGGAGAGTAGAAAAAGGGTAATGTGTTAAAAGGGAAACTGCTGTTAAGCCCTCAGCAAGTTGTAATTGGAGACAAAAAGGACATTACTGGCAAAATATCTCCAAATATAATAGTGGATCAAGTCTTAGAAATAGTTTAACTTTCAAAGATCCACTAGGCAGACTCAAGCCTAAACATGCTTGGGTCCCTAAGAGAATCTAATCTCTTTTATTTGATGTGCAGGATTATCCACACAGGGCTTTAAAACACAAAGGGATTACTGATAGTGGATGTTCCATGCACATGACTGGAAACAAGGCCTACCTTGCTGCATATCAAGACTTTAATGGTGGCCCTGTTACTTTTGGAGGAAGTAAATGGTACATAACTGGTAAAGGTAAAATAAAAATAGGAAAGTTAGATTTTGAGGATGTGTGCTTTGTGAAAGAACTTCAGCATTTCAATCTCTTTTCTGTGTCACAGATATGTGACAAGAAGAACAAAGTTATTTTCACTGACTCTGAATATCTTGTTTTGTCTCCTGAATTTAAGTTACCTGATGAAAATCAAGTATTACTTAGAATCCCTAGACAAAACAATATGTACAGTTTCAATTTAGAGAACATTGTTCCTTCAGGAGGTTTAGCTTGTTTAATTGCAAAGACCACAATTGATGAATCTAACAAATGGCATAAGAGGTTGGGTCATGTTAACTTTAAAAACATAAACAAACTTGTGAAGGGAAACCTTATAAGAGGTTTACCTTCAAAGATTTTTCAAAATGACCACACTTGTGTTGCTTGTCAGAAAGGAAAGCAACACAAGGCCTCCTGTAAGGCCAAATCAGTGAGCTCTATTAGTCACTCCTTATAGCTTCTTCATATAGATTTATTTGGACCTACATATGTAAGGAGCTTAAACCATAATACTTATTGCCTGGTTATCACTGATGAGTTTAGCAGGTTTAGTTGGGTGTTCTTCTTAAGAACTAAGGATGAAACTAGTAGAATCCTTAAGGACTTTATAAGACAAATAGAGAACCAATTAAATCAAAAGGTTAAAACAATTAGATGTGATAATGGTACAGAATTTAAGAACATGGATTTTATAGAATTCTGTGAGTCAAAAGGGATCAAGAAGGGATATAGTAATGCCAGAACTCAACAACAAAATAAAGTTGCTAAAAGAAAGAATAGGACCCTTATTGAGGCTGCTAGGACTATGCTAGTAGATTCATTTTTACCTAACACTTTTTAGGTTGAAGCAGTTAGTACTGCTTGTTATGTTCTTAATAGGGTATTAGTGACAAAGCCTCATAATAAGACACCATCGAGAATTCTTTGAAAAATTGTGTTCAACTTTTTGAAAAAAAAATCTTGTTAGAAGACTTCTTTCCAAATGTAAGGTAAGCGCCACTGTCAACGTACACTTTCCTTTTTTTTTGAAGCTCTATAACATTAAATGTCTTGTAAGAACCGCTCCAGACAGAGAATGACGTATAATTTTCTCGTTGTGTGGATAGTAATAAACCTTCCTTTATTTTTGAAGTCTGGGTTATGTACTGACCTTTGCACATAGCCATTTAGAAATTAGGAAATGAATGTTTTGAAACTATTTGAAACTCTCGCTCGAACTTCTATTTCACACCCGTGTCAATGTTAATCGACATTTTCTAAGCACGTAAATGTTATCGATTCAAGAGACATGTCGAGATGATCATCTTTTGGGTAAATTTTCTTGATTTTCTTTGATTTTGTATTTTCATTTTTGGAGTTTTATATTTTTGTATTTTGCTTTTCTCAACAAATATGTACATTTTGATGTTTGATGATGTTTCAAGCAGCTTTTTTGTCCTGTAACTCCCAGTCAAGCTGGAGTCAAAATCTCATACCAATCCTTCTGACAAGATACATTAAACCGATCCTCAGATAGCAGGCTTTCGTAAACTTGTTCAGCTACATTGGTATTAAGTTCTGACCAAAATATAATTCAATTATACCATTTTCAACCTGTTCTCTTTATGAAATGATACTGGTATAGATGTGCTTGTTCGCGAATGTTGTACGCGGGTTGCATGAGATTGTATGGTGACTGATAGTCGTAGTACAACGGTGTTTTGTTGTTGTTGAAGCCATAATATTAAAGTTGTTTGTCCTCATCCACAATTACTTCGCACAACTTGCAGATAACGGCCCTTCGGTACTCTGAACTATGTGAAGACATTTGCAGTTACTGTTTTGTTTCTTTGACATCAGCTTACATGTTATCACCAAGGAAACTATATCCTCCAGAAGTGCTTTTCCGTGTATCAAGGCATCTGGCTTGATCAGCGTCTGAAAATGCTGTTAGTTCAAAGCCAAAAAATTCCTTTGGATACCAGAGTTCCCATGTTAATGGTACCCATTAGGTATTAAAGATTCTTTAACCATACTTGAGGTGCTTTTGTGTTTGGTCGTTTGCTTGATAACGTGCACAATAATGCATTACTGCTTGCACATAAGTCTGGTCTACTAGATGTCATGATACATGAGTGACCTGATTTTACTCGTTAATCAGATTGGTCTACGGGTCTCCACTCTAATCTACATCTAGTTTGGGTTTTGTAGCCCGTGTTGTGGGTGTACAATGTTATAAATGTACCTTTTTGGTTTTTTGTGTTGTTTTGTACAATTGGTAGTGACCTATTGTCCATATTATGCTTTTTATCAGTTATTTCTAAGCGTACATTGGCCTATTGATAAAATTACCTTTTAGGGACTGGTGGAATTGGAAGTCCGAAAAAGAATTTCATCTTCCCCCATTAAGGACATTTTAAAATTATGTGCTTTAATTTTTCAAATCGTTTTGATTATTTAGGTTTTTATGTCGATCCAAAAAAATTATGTCATCAACGTTAAATTTGCACAAGTAGAATTTCCTCCCCGTATTTTTATCTTGAATAAAGTTGGTCATTAGTACTTAGTAAAGCTTTGACATCAGGAAAGTTTGTTAGTTCATCGTACCAGGCTCTTGGAGCTTGCTTTAAACATAACTAAAGATTTCCTTAGAAAGCTAGAAGGGGTATACATTTTTGGGTGTTCTGGATAAACAAACCCTTCTGCTGAGCAAATAAACATCCTACTTCAGTGGACCATTATGAATGCGTTTTTACGTCCTTCTGATAGATTGGAATAGACTTGTTGTGCTGAGTGGGCTACAATAATCAGAAACTGCTTCCATAAGCGAGCAAACATAGAGATATGATTCTCTCAAATCAATTAACCTCTTCCTTGCATAACCTTTAGCAACAAAGTCGTTGCATTGTTGCGAATTACAGTCTGATCTTAATCCTTCTGTTCTTCCATAACCACTTTAACTTTATAATCATCTTGCCAAATGGGTTTGTCGACTAGTTTACCAGACTTTTAGTTGTGAAATGATGAAGTAGTTCATCCTGCATTGCTTCATCCATGCAGAATCAGCCATTGCCTCCATTAATGTTCTTCGGTTCAAACTATACTCTCTGTCGAGCAGCGAACATACACATTTCTTGGATATGTGGCAAGCTGTAGTTCTTGTTGAACTGCTTGGATGGAATTTCCATGAAACTTGTTCTAATGGATGATCTCTGGTCATCGGTAATCATGACTCTTGTTGGTGAAATGAAATGCACATCTGGTTATTATCAATGTTGTGTGAGGAAGACTCACCATTTTCTTGTACTAGGTACAACAAGGATTCCGACAAATTTAGCTTCTTGAAATGATGCATTCCGGTGCTGTTCTCATTGTTTGTTAGCCTCGCTTGATAGTGTTGTTGGATTGTAATATTCTTTCAAGTAAAGGACTGAAGAAAATTCTAAACCCTTGTTGTGACGAATATTGTCTTTTTGCTGAAGGAAACAAACATTTTGTCTTGGAGGAACTGGGGTCAAAGTTGTCATATTCTGACGCCCTTTTTTGTCTGAGGAACAAGGCTGAAGCGTCATTTTCAACAGACATCTTCTTGTCGTTGTGGTGCCGTGGTCTGAATGTTGGATCAGATCATCATTTCTTTGATTTCATCAAACTTGATATGAATGACTAAACTATTAAGCGTGTTCTCTTGTGTGTAAAAACGATCTCCCTTTGACTGAGTAGATTATCCCACCTTGGGACACAGGGATCCACATTTTCTTTCATCTTATCCAGATTTTAACCCTTCTCTGTTATGTAGCAAGGTGCAACCAAAGATGTGAAGATGTATTATTGAAGGTTTCATGTCATTTATTATAGTGTTATGCATCTTTTCATGGAGTGGAATATGATGATTGATCTGTTTCTAAAGTATAGCATGCCGGTTGCAATGCTTCAGTCCCAAAATGATAATAGAGATTTAGAAGTGAAAGCATTGTTGAGCAGCAGCCTCAACAAGAGTCGGTTTCGTCTTTCGACAACGCGTGCTGTTCAGCGTGTTCGAGGAGTGGAAGTTTTATGTTCAATGCTGCTTCTTTGAAAAGCATAGAGTGTCTTGTTAAAGAATTATGTGCCTCTGTCAGTACGGACAATAATAACTTGAGCTTGAAGATTACGTTGAATCATCGTGAGAAAGTCTTTGAGAACTTCTGGTGTTTCATCCTTGGATCGTAGAAAAAGAGTCCATGTGTATCTTGAATAGTCATCGACAATCACCAAAAATACTTCTTCCCATTTTGCTTTCAAATCGCATTGGGAACACACACGTCTATGTGAAGCAAATTTAGCACTTCTTTGGAACTAGTGGAACTACTTTTTGTCTTGAATGAACTTCTTTTTGCTTTACTCATTTCACAGGACGACACTAAGTTGATCTTGACATATTTCAACTTAGGGTAAAGCTTGTCACCATAATCTTTCTTTGAGAGTTAAGTGATGTTATCGAAGTTAAGATGAGAAAGCTTCGATGACCAATATAAAAAACCATCGCTTGAGTTGGTGAAGCTTTAGCCAATGAAACAGTTTGGAGTTGATGAAGTTGTTTCTTAAGAGATATTGTGTAAGATCAGATCCACGCATTAACGTATAGTAAATCGTTTCCCTGAATGATCTTCTCACAAAAACAAGTAGTAGATTTCCTGGAAAGAAACCTCCAAATCAGCATCACAGAATTGACCAACCGAGAAAAGATTGTGATTAAGGCCTTCGACGTATATAATACCCGTTTGATGTCAAATTTTCCTTGATTCAAGATCTCCAATAACCAAGAATAGGAGCAAATGATCATTTCAAAACGAACTATACCCAGAAAATTTCACAAAATTACACAAAAGCCTTGAGATTGCCCGTCATATGCTTGTGCATCCAGAGGTCAACAATGGAATAGGATTGAGTTGTACAATCTGCAAGAGAATTAGAGAACGATGGGGGAAAATTTGGACAAATTTTGATCCTAAGGAATTTGATATCTTCTAGACATTAGTTATTCCTAGAGACAATTGTCTTTAGAGGGGCTCAATACTTGTTGATTCATCTTCTTTCTCTAATCTTAGGCATCAATATCTTTTGGGTCCTATGTGGCGTTTGTGTCCATGTTTAACCTGATGGATCATTCTCTTAGCTATCCATCTATTTCCATTTCTTATTTGTATTCCTCAGTCTAATTCTTTTAGTTACTCTGGATTTCTTGGAATAGTGGTATCTGATGCAAATGTTTTCTTATCGGGGTGTGCCTACAGATTTAGTTCGCTTTTCTCTTGGGTTTACTAGCACTAAATGGCACTATATGAGGCTTCTTTGTTATAGCTTTAGTCTTTCAAGTATGAGAAACAAAGCATCATGATTAGAATTAAACACACATGTTCAAAATTCTGCACAACAGCATTGCATTCGTAGTTTTGGAGTTAGAAAAGGTACATTACCAACGATGTTTACTAACTTTGTTTTCTTAGATATTCTAAAAATCCTATGATGGTCTTCTACTTCCTTCTTTTGAATACTTCTAATTGTCTTTGGTTGGGCACGACCTGATCTTAATTGATAGCACTTTAGCTGTGGTATGCTATAGACTAGTAGTGTGAATTTCTCTCGTTGATGTAGTCTTGTTGAAGTTTAGTATTCATTGTTGCATTGAGGCTTACGGGGGGGGGCTGGGTCTGGGGGGGGGGTGGTGGACATTGTAGTTTACTGGCATTGGGGGTGGTTATGCTTAGTTGGGAGATTAATACATGAGGTTGGGTAGGGGGGGAAAGGGGGGGGGGGTGGGGGTGGGAGGGGGGGGGGTATATTTGGGGGTGGGGATTGGGGGGGGTAATTGTTTTTGCGGGGGAGGGGTGGGGGTGGGGGGGGGCGGGAGGTGTTGTGGGGGAGGGGACAGGGGGGGGGGGGTGGGGGGGGTTTAGCTTTTTATGGGGGAGGTGGGGGTTGGGGCTATTTGGGTGGGGGGGGGGTGGGGGGGGGGGGGCGGGGGGGGGAGGGGACCGTGGGGATAGGGGTTAGGGTAGGGTAAGTATTGTGGGGGGGATCTCTCATACTAATTTTGGGGGGTAGAGGGGGGGGGTTGTATAGGGGGGCTTTTAAAGGAGGGGGGGGGGTGGGGGGGTGGGGGGGGGGGAGGGCGGGGGGGTGGGTTATTGGGGAGAGTGATTGGGTGGTGGGGGGGGTTGGGGGGGGGGGGGATGTAGGGGAGGGGGTGGGAGGGGTGGTGGGGGGGGGTGGGGGGGGTGTGTGTAAGGTAGGTGTATGGGGAGGGGGGGGGTGTAGGGGCATAATTAAAATGGGGGGGGGGGGTGGGGCAGGGGGTTGGGGTTTATGGGGGTGTGGGGGGGTGGGGGGTTTTGGTGAAGGGTGTTGGGGGGGGGGGTTTGTTCGTGGGGTATTTTGGGGGGGGAGGTTGGGGTTTCTCGTGGGGGGGGGGTTGGGTGTATACCTTGGGGGGGGGCGCTTGGGGGGGGGGGGGGGTGGGGCCGGGGGGGGGGGGGGGGGGGGGGAATAGGGTAGGAGTTGGGGGGGGAGTTGTGGGGGGGGGGGGGGTTGGGGGGTGGGGGGGGGGGGGGTGGGGGGGGGGGGGTTGGGTGGAGTGGGGGTTTATAGTTAACAGGGGTGGGGGTAACTGGGTTCTGTTCTTTTTTTGATTTTTTTTATCTTATACAAATTTGGTGTTTTTTTCGCTTAATATTGTTTTTATTTTATACAGATATACTTTTTTTTTTTATTTTTTTTTTTTAGTTTAGGTTTTTTTGTTTTTTGATTTATTATTTTACAAAAACCCCACCACCTCTTTTTATTAAAATTTTTTAAGAACATTTGTGTTTTTGAACCGCTGTTGGTTTCTTTTCTGAGCAAACTCTGTTGAGTTGACTGGTTTAAATAACATACGACACATTAGTTTTAATACGAATGTTATGTTTGAAAACTTCTCATTTTAGGGTGAGGAATTTGAAAAAAAGGTTGTCGATTTTCCTAAAACTGATGGTTTTGGAATCCAGTTATTGGAGCTTTTGGTTGTCGAACAACAGATGGTTTATCAAAACTGAGTTTCCAAGACTTTCCTTTTGTTACCAAAATGAGTTCTTTAACTAATTTATCACCATGTTCTTGTCTTGCATTTGAGCTTTCAAAATCTTATATTCATTATATTGTTCACGTTCTTTTCGAATACATTTGCAGCATTTTCTTTGCAAACTTGGGTTTGTTTTTTCATCTGTTCTTTACAATGTTGTAAAGAAAGTTTACAGAGAAATTGAGTGTTTTTCATGTTTAGCTAAAATTTTTAACAAATTATTATGAACTTCTTTGATTAACATAGAATTCTGTTTGTTCTCGTAAGCTTTTGTGCAAGACATTTTACTTTCTTTGGACTTTATGAAGATAGAAGATTGTAATTCATATTATTTAGCATTTAAAATCAGACAGAGAATGCAATTCACGAACATGTAAACATCTTAAGGACACACACTATTCGAGATAGTGTAGATCATATATGTTGAAAAATTAGCCTTTTCTGATTCAAGTTAGTCAAGCTCCTGTTTTCAATGGTAATTAACGTTACCCAAAATCTGTCATTCCATTTATCTATTTTTGTTCATGAATAAAACAATGACTTGTTCTAGTATTGTTTTGTTATGAAAAAGAGGCCATTAATGAGATTTTGATCAAAACTTGCCATACTCTTAGCAGTTGGGTTAAGGAAATGCACTATAGTATGATTTTGACCATGTTTGGAGACATAAAATAGTTTAAAATGATCTGATGTTGTTTGTTCATTGCGTTTATATAATGTTAGTATACTTTTACTAATGGATTTAGACATGGGGTAGAAAGCCAACGTTTTTAGCAATGTTTGGCTTTGTCCTAACAAACGTTTTTCTCCACATTGTCTTCCTAACTTCTTTAGCGCGTTCCAACGATCAAGGATAGGCTTTTTTGATGGTGGTCTTTGAAAGTTTCATCCTAAGGACTTTTTGATATGTGTATTTGTATGATTCACTTTTGCTTTATCCAATTTTGATATACTCTCCTTTTCAAGAGTCACAGTTTCTTCCCATCGGGCAAAATTTGTTTGCAGGTTCAGAAGTCTTATGGGATCTCAATTACAAACATGGCTTTTCCAAATTGAGCTTTCATTGAGGTACTTTGGATTAGCAAAGTTGATTACCATGATACGTTGCGCATTTTGGGTGCTAACATGTGAAATGGTCTGAACTGATTGATTGCGTTTATAAAGAATTTCATTTAAAATCTTTATTTGTTTGGTCCATTTCACTCATAGTGTCATGTTTTCTTCCTTAACCTTTAAATCTTATAATAAACCTTATTTTATCTTGAGTTGACTTCAAATCTTGACCTATTTAACAGACTCTTTTTTCACTAGTCATTCATGTTTCTGATCTGACAACTGAAGTATTTTATACTCAATTGTTAGGTCATTAAGGGCGTTTACTTCTCAAGCGCAGTCTGTTTGGTCTTGAAGTGCAATTAAGAGAACTATCCCGCCCATCGACTGTAGTACCTCCACCAGAGCCTACTAGACTCATCAGGTTAGTAGTTTTGTTACTCCTTTTCAGTTCTTGAGTCAATGATGCGTTCGCTTTCTTTAATTGCTTTAAAATAGTTTTGTTTTCCTCAGTATCAAGAGTTAAATTTGCAATTAAATTAGCAAGCAAGCAAGCTCATAACTCATTCAGTGATTTTGATCAACATGATATCATTAGTACATATATTTGATGAATTCAGGAATGACATTGCTTTACCTTCTCCAAAACATATGTGTCGTTAATGGATTCAGGTTGCTCAGAATGTCGTCTCACATTGGCAAACACATCATTTTCATCATGGTTTTGTACCTGTTCCAATGGCGTATCAGTAGAACTTGATTCCGCAGGTGAGACCTCCTGAATCTTTGCTTGTAACTGTAATGCGCTTCTATTTCTTGTTAGCAATCTCTTCATCTGTGTTTCTAGCCAATCAGCTTGTCAGCTTTGAAGTGGAACAACTTGTTCAGCTTGTTTGGCACATCATCATCTTCTCCATGTGATACGGTAGTCTTTAACCCGCTGTGGCTTCTGCATTCCATAGGCATAGTGTCAATCTCCCTTGCAGTTAAAGAACTGTATCATATTTTGATGCCTCTACCGGACTGCTATGTTTCCCTAGCCCAAGCTAACTGTCAATGTGCCTGTTGATTCCCAAACTGCCTGACTGATTGTCTTGTTATACCTTGGTGTTGGTTTCTTCAGTCTTGTTCTTTGGAGTTTGAAGAAGTTCAAGGTTGTTGTTGGTAGGTTTGTACAGCTTCTTATAATACATAGCAAGGGAGTGCCAAGTTCTTTTGCCTATCCTGATCCCTCCGAGCGTGTTCTGGATCAATGTCTTCCTCAGAACCGGAGCTCAGGATTGAGGAGTAACTGGGTTTTGGCATCTCTTTGCCTTTGTGTCTGGTAGACGCACTTGGTCGTTTGGGAAGAAGATTGCATGTATGATGGTGCATTCGATCTTCGAGGTTTTGGTGCACTGATAGTAGTTATTGTTATGGTTGAGCTAGCCGTAAGAATGTGCTAATGGATTTCACTTTGGCTAATCTCCTAGAACGGATATCATTAATTCATTTTGAAACTGCTTCAGAACGTCCAAACAGCTGTTGATATGAGGACTGTGGTCTATTTTCCGGCTTACTGCTTACAAACCGTCACAAATCTTGACAATTATGGTTGAAGTTATTGAAGAAATTGAACATTCACTGGCATGGTGAAACTTGCAAGTTTGTTCCTTGTAAAAACTCATTCATCAGTTTATAAAACGGGGGGGGGAGTATTAAGGACTTATGCGAATTCTCCATCCCGAGAAAGTTAAATTTCCCAATTCCCAAATTTAGATTGGTCTTTTCATCTTGTTCGTTCAACGTATTCCCCTTGTTGTAGCCTTTCAATGGCTGTCCATCATCTCCTTTGCTGTGTTTACATGCTCAGCAGTTTGAGTAAATTTCTCCCAATAACAGTAAGACATCAAGAAAATAGCTTCTTTTCAGATTGAAAGTAAAGTTTGTTTCTGATGTCCTTGTTATGTGTTTTGTCTCATACTTCTTCATGTGCAGATACTGGTAGATAGGAATGTTTTCTGCTGCTTCAATGCTGCAAGAGTACGTTCGTAGGCATATATGGGACCTTCAAAATGCCACTTCCTCAGATATTCACCATTCGATTTAGTGTCAAGGTTATCGTAGAAGAAAAGCTCACAATAAGCGAATGCACACTGAGAATATCTTCCTTGGTCCAAAGCTCGGTGGCACGCTTCTTTTGAACCAGCTGCCATTATATTGTATCAACGCCCCTAGGGTGGATTACGTGGTATTTTTTTGTTGTTGTAAGCAAATTGGATTCGACAGATCGGTGTTGTTTTTATACATTCTGGGCACTAATTTTTTTTCATAACCGAATTCAAACAAGAAACTAGAAAGAAAGATAAAGGGATTTAGAGAGAGAGAAAGAAAGAGAGTTGAGAGAAAAAGAGATAGAAAAGAAATTTAGATATTATGAAAAAATTAGATATTTGTGTAAAGAAAATATCTATATATATATGAGATATTTTCTAAAAAGAAAATATTATATATTTTTATATAATATTTATATTTATATTTATATATATAATAATATACCCCTACACATTTAATGTAACACTTAGGGATATGTAAATAGGACCCGGGATCGGGTTTTCTTGGGATTAATCCCAAAACATATACATATTAGATTATCTATCGGCCTAATTCCCGATATATCCTTTCCTTTTACAACATTAAATATTTAAAGACCGAAGCTTCCATCGTAGAGGTGACGAGGCTTCCTTGTTGACTCATAAAATAAGGGCTAACAAAATGCTTAATTACCCAAATGAGTCTAGCGATATGATCAAATTTAGGCTTTGGACTATGCGAGGTCAATTTATTAAAACACCACAAGCAATAGTGTTGTAACGCGGCAGATCATAAAGGATCTCTGGTAGTTGGTGCTTTTTTGAGCCACGTATGAAAATGAGTGTTACAATAGATGTATTTTGAATAAGGAGATTGTGAGTTAGAAAAACAACATTTTGTGATTGATAGGTTTGTTTACATTGGAGGAAAGCATGCTGTACCCCACCCATGACCAGGGAAATACATGCCAACTTGACCCAATATAGAAGTGATTAATCACAATTTCATTGGTCCAAAACAGACTCAACCTGGTGAATCTGAAACCAGTGAAATTGATATCTGTGAATCTAACATTAGTTCAGAATCACCTGAATTAGTGTCTGAACAAGTTGTTAATGAATCTAATGTAGAATGTCAACCTAAGGTTTGGTCTGATGCTCCTATCCAATGAGGGTATGATTCAGATAGTGGAGATGAGTATGTTGTCTCTACCAACAATAAGAACAGGAAACCCACCTAGTTTTGCTACCAGCAGTTAAAATGCCTAGGGAACTGTTATAAGAATCATTTACACTAGTAAAAAATCCTAAAGTTGACAAGAAAGAGTTGGGGTATGGGTTTACTGCAAGAGTCATGTTTGTATGTGGTAGTTTTAGTCATCTAATTAGAGATTGTGATTTCCATCTGAAAAAGAGGTGGAGCTAAACAAGTGAGTTAAAAATAGCCATGAGAAAGAAGTCTTGTCAAAGGGAGATAAGGCCAATTTGGAACAATGTACAAAGAGTGAATCAATAAAACAATTTGTTCCTACAGCAGTACTAACTAGAACTGGCAAAATTCCAGTTAATACTGCTAGAGCTAGCAGTACTAAAAATGTTAGTACTGCTAGGCATAGTTTTAACAGATGGCAGTACTAACTAGTGGATGCTATGAAAGTTAATACTGTTAAGCCTATTGTGAATAGAGTTAGACCTACAACTGTTTTTCATAAAACTCATTCACCATTTTCAAAGCCTTTTAATAAAACAACAACACTTAGAACAAATTTTTCAAAACAAAAGGTTAATACTGCTAAGCTGAATGCAGTTAGTGCTGTTGGGGCATGTTCATGTATAACATGATAATGGGAAACTGTTGTTAAGACTCAGCAGGTTGTATTAGAGACCAAAAAGACAACACTACTAAGCAAAAATGTCTCAAATACAATGGTGGATCATCTTAGAAATTGTTTCACTTTCAAAGAATCCACTAGGCAGACTCAAGCCCAAACAGGCTTGGGTCCCTAAGAGAATCTAATCTCTTTTATTTGATGTGCAGGATTATCCACATAGAGCTTTACAGAACAAAGGAATTGTTGATAGTGGATGTTCCAGGCACATGACTGGAAACAAGGCCTACCTTGCTGAATATCAAGACTTTAATGGTGGCCCTGTTGCTTTTGGAGGTAGTAAAGGTTACATAACTGGTAAAGGTAAAATAAAAACAGGAAAGTTAGATTTTGAGGATGTGTGCTTTGTGAAAGAACTTCAGCATTTTAATCTCTTTTCTGTGTCACAAATGTGTGACAAAAAGAACAAGGTTCTGTTTACTGACTCTGAATGTCTTGTTTTGTCTCCTGAATTTAAGTTACCTGATGCAAATCAAGTTTTACTTAGAATCCCCAGACAAAACAATATGTACAGTTTCAATTTAGAGAACATTGTTCCTTCAGGAGGTTTAGCCTGTTTAATTGTAAAGGCCACAATTGATGAATCTAACAAATGGCATAGGAGGTTGGTCATGTTAACTTTAAAAACTTAAACAAACTTGTGAAGGGAAACCTTGTAAGAGGTTTACCTTCAAAGATTTTTCAAAATGACCACACTTGTGTTGCTTGTCAGAAAGGAAAGCAACACAAGGCCTCATGTAAGGCCAAATCAGTGAGCTCTATTAGTCACTCCTTACAGTTTCTTCATATGGATTTTTTTGGACCTACATTTGTAAGGAGTCTAAACCATAAGACTTATTGCCTGGTTATCACTGATGATTTTAGCAGGTTTAGTTGGGTGTTTTTCTTAAGAACTAAGGATTGAAACTGTGAAATATTAAGGACTTTATAAGACAAATTGAGAACCAATTAAATCAAAAGGTTAAAACAACTAGATGTGATAATGGTACAAAATTTAAGAACAGGGATTTTATTGAATTCTGTGGGTCAAAAGGGATCAAGAGGGAATACAGTAATGCCAGAACTCCACAACAAAATGGAGTTGCTAAAAGAAAGAACATGACCCTTATTGAGGCTGCTAGGACTATGCTAGCAGATTCATTTTTACCTAACACTTTTTGGGCTGAAGCAGTTAGTACTGCTTGTTATGTTCTTAATAGGGTATTAGTGACCAAGCCTCATAATAAGACACCTTATGAACTTGTAACTGGTAAAATACCAATCATAAGCTACATAAGACCTTTTGGGTGCCATGTGACCATCTTGAATACCATTGACCACCTAGGCAAGTTTGATGGGAAATCAGATGAAGGGTTTTTAGTTGGGTATTCTCTACAAAGCAAGGTTTTTAGGCGTTATTCAATTTAGAAACCATAGAGAGTTCAGAAAACCATGCATAATTCACCTTTTTAGAGAATAAACCAAATATTGCAGGGAAAGGACCAACTTGGCTGTTTGATCTTGATTATTTAACTGATTCTTATGATTATCAACCTGTAAGATCAGGAGAACCAAGCTAACAAACATGCAGGTCCACAAGAAGCTAATCAAAATGCAGGTACAGAAGACATTATTGATGCAGGGGATTCTGAAAAAGAAGATGAATCTGCTCAAGACTACTTTGTACTGCCAATATGGTCTTCTTATTCACCTCAAACTTGTCAAGGAGTCAATCGAAAGGATGCAGTGATGCACTCTAAACAAACAGTCTGATTTAAAGCACAAATGGGAAGCAGTAGATAAGGTGATTCAAGTCTTTTTGGAATGAATTAAAAGACTTAAGAGGCAAGAAAAGGATGCTTAAAGTTGAAGCTGAAGATCTCAGGAAGGAGTTTGCTCAAAACAACAAAACCGAGGATTTGCTTCTACAAGCAGGAGTGCTAAAACTAACAGTACTAAACATAGTTAATATTGCTAGACACCAGTTAGAGTCCGCCAAGTACTGATAGTGATCTATCAATCTTCTGACCAAGATGATTCAGAAATACCAGTAGAATTGAGGAGGAAATTTATTAAAACTACTAATGATGGTATTTTTACCAATTCATCATTATGATGATGAGGGTGCAGTGGTAATGACTTCACAAAATTTAGAAACTGTTTGTGAATGTCAGTCATATTCACATCAAGGATAACTCTTTCATCTTTAAACTTTAATTCTTGGAGATACACTATCAACATGTTCAAACAAGAAGTAAGTGACTAAAAAGTCTCTGGAGCATATGCTTTTGTAAGTTTATGTTCAAAAAGCAAAGGAGAATTAATCATAAGGACTTCTAGAATTGTTTATTTGCTTGTTGCTTGTCTCAAATGAACCAAGAAGATCTCTGAGCACTTGAAGATGGAAAGTTGGGTTGATGTTATGCAGGAAGGGCACCCACCAAAATTATTGTTGCAGTTCAAGATTCAAGAAAAGTTTTGGATTCTTGTAGATTTTGCCTTATGGGGAAAAGGCATTAGAACAAAATGGGTTTATTGAAATTAAAAGGATGAGAGAGAGGAGTTGTGGTCAGAATAAAAGCAAAGGGTAGTTGCTCAGGGGAATAGGCAAGAGGGAATGGATAGGTTTCATGATGTGGTTTTTGCTCTGTGGCCCAGGATTGAAGCCATTAGGATCTTTTTAGCCTTTGCCTCTTACATGGGCTTCATAGTCTATCAAATGGATGTGAAAAGTGCCTTCCTTTATGGCAAAATTGATGAGGAGGTATATGTGTCTCAACCACCAGGTTTTCTAGATCCTAAATATCCTCAGAAGGTCTACAAAGTGGTGAAAGCTCTCTATGGGTTACATCAAGCTCCTAGAGCCTGGTATGCTACTTTATCTACTTTCTTGTTGAAAAATGGATACAGAAGAGGAACCATTGACAAGACTCTTTTCATAAAGAAAGACAAACATGATATCATACTAGTTCAAGTTTATGTGGATGATATCATCTTTGGTTCTACAAAGAAATCTTGGTGTGATGAATTTGAGGCATTAATGAAGAGTAGATTTCAGATGAGTTCTATGGGAGAGCTCACTTTCTTTCTTGGATTACAAGTCAAACAGAAAGCAGATGGTATCTTTATAAGTCAGGATAAATATGTTGCAGAAATCCTGAAGAAGTTTGACTTTGTCAATGTTAAGACTGCTAGTACACCAATTGAGACCCAGAAGCCTTTAGTCAAGGATGAGGAAGCCAGTGATGTGGATGTCCATCTTTATAGGTCCATGATTGGTTCTTTAATGTACTTGACTGCTTCTAGGCCTGATATTATGTTTGCAGTCTGTGCTTGTTCTAGGTTTCAGGTCACTCCAAAGTCCTCCCATCTAAGTGCTGTCAAGAGAATTTTTAGGTATCTAAAGGGCAAACCCAAACTGGGCCTTTGGTATCCTAGAGTGTCCTCATTTGACCTGGAATCCTACTCAGATAGTGACTATGCTGGAGCAAATCTTGACAGGAAATCCACAACAGGAGGTTGTCAATTTCTTGGCAGGAGACTTATTTCTTGGCAATGCAAAAAGCAGACCATTGTGGCTACTTCTACTACAGAGGCAGAATATGTTGCTGCTGCAAGCTGTTGTGGGCAAGTTTTGTGGATTCAAAATCAAATGTTAGACTATGGGTTCAATTTCATGAACACAAAGATCTACATTGATAATGAAAGCACAATATGCATTGTAAAGAATCCAGTATATCATTCCAAAACAAAGCATATTGCTATTAGGCACCACTTCATAAGGGATGCTTATGAGAAGAAACTTATCCAGGTGCTTAAAATCCACACTGATGACAATGTAGCTGATCTTCTAACCAAGGCATTTGATGTTAGCAGGTTCCAGTTCTTGGTTGTTTCTATTGGGATGATAAATCCATAAGCTGCATTAGTTAAAGGGAGGCAATATGATGTGTTGTACAGTTTGTATGAAGTGTTCAGTGTGAAGAAACATTTTAACCACAAGTGATGCATTTCAGGAAGTTCATTAGGATTTAGAGAGTCATTGGGAAGAGCTTTAGATGGTACTGAGCACTGATGTTACCTAAATTGTTCATACTTTGGTTGGCAATAGTTAGTACCGATAGTGCAGAGTTAGTACCGATGGGCAAAGTTAGTACCGCTATAGAGACGTTGAAGAAAAATACCGCCAAGGGTATAAAGTGTAAACTGAAACAGTTTCCTTGAAGTTAGGTTTCCTAAACCTATATAAACCTATCTCAATTGCACAGTTCACTTACGTAATCACTCTCAAATACGTTCATTTATACAAGCCCTAATCTTTCTCTCACCGACGATCACTCATTCAAAAATAATGGCTGTTCTTGAATCGTGCCCTAAGTACAATATGGTCGCATATTTAGAGAAGACTGATGGGAATGCTGAGTTTCATGAGATCATTGATTTTCTTACATGGAGTTCCATTCATCATCCTCTCATTGTAAGTCTAGTAGTTTCTACTACATTTGTTGAACAGTTTTGGACGTCTGCTAAGTCCAAAATAATCATCAATGTTAGGAACATTATTGCCAAAGTAGCTGGCAGCTTGTGTCTATCTCTAAAGCATCAATAAGAAGTGATCTTCTTTTTGATGATGATGATGGGATAGACTCACTCCCTAATCAGGCTATATTTGATGCTATACAGCTTATTGGGTATGCGGGGGATTTAACTGTGTTAACATTTAACAAAGCTTTGTTTTCACCTCAATGGAGGTTTCTTTTTCATACAATGAATCATTGTATTAGTTCAAAAAGCACCTCTTGGGATCAAATTCCCACTAACATTGCCACTGCTGTAATTTGCTTAACAACTAATCAACAATATAATTTTTTAAAATTAATTTCTGATGGTATGCTTAGACATTTAGATGCAAAGAAGAAGTTTGTAATGTACCCACATTTCATTTCAATCTTTTTAGATAAACAGCTAGAGAATGTACCTGTACCTTTAGATCATTTTCCTATAAATGCTTTGACAAGTAAAGTTTTTTCCTTTATGGTTAAAAAGGGTAAATATTTTTTAAGGAAAGTCACACCTTTATTTGCTTCTATGTTGGTATAACCAACTAAGGATGAGGGTGCTCCTTCAGAAAGACCATCTGAAGCACAACCTACACCCTCTCCTCCTCACCCAAGTGAAGCAACTATTGACCTTCAGTCTGACCCATCCCCTAGACCTTCATCTTCTAGCATTATTCTTGATTCTATTCCAGAAAGTTTTGGTGGGAATCATGGAGGTCAGTCATCCAGTGATAAATCCCTTTCAAGGAATGAGGGTGACATGACACTCCAAAGTGTCTATGATCTTTGTATCTCTTTGTGTACACAGGTTTCAGATCAAGCCAAGGAAATTCAACACTTGAAGGCACAGATCAAGAAGCTCAAGAAGCAAGCCAAACTTGTTATCACACACCACAGAGCATGGATTGAAGGTGTGGTTTCATTAAGCAAAGATTGCAGGAAGAAGAGAGCCTTAAAGATTAACTACGTTGCCAAAAGAAGTATGTATCCAATCCGGGGTGGAAGTCTACCAAAGGTGAACCTTCAGTTCATAAAGATCCACTATTTGATGAGATTCCTGAAGATACATTGGATTATATGGAGACTGAAGATGCTCAAGATGTGGGGAGGACAAAAGGTGTAGTGAGTGAAGAAAAGGAGAATGCTGAAGATATACTTAGTACTAAAGATGTACTTAGTACTGCTCAACAAAAGGTATAGTTACTTGACAGGAAATGTTAGTACTGTAACAGACCAATTGTTTAGTACTGACAGAATCCAAAGTTAGTATGACAGACCACTTCCTCGGTTTGCTGTAGGATCCAAATTTTTTTAGTACCGACAAGGTGAAAAGATAGTACCGATAGAACAGATGAATGTATTATGTTCAAACGGAAGGAGGAAGGGCTACTCAAACTACTCAAACACCTAATTCTAACAATATTTGGTGATGATTATATAATAGCTCAGTTATTCTCAACATGAGCCAACGCACAACAGGCAGTATAAGTTTCAAGAGAGAGGAGGAAAGGAGTAGTGTTTAAGGATATTGTAGAGACTGAGAGGACCTTAGGCCTACTTCAACGAGATATTATTGACTGATAAGTGTTAAAATACAATATCTTTGTTTATACCTTAAATAACCCAATTAAACCCCAAAACATGCTTATAAAAAATGGCAAAAAAATATACTTGTTTTTGTTTGTTTTTGTTGTGTGTAGGTACGGATATATCAAAAATCAGTAAGAAAAACCGGTTCAAAAACGGGCAAACACAGGACACAGAACGGTAACGAGTGTACAAGAAGATTAGAAGCAAAGTCAAGAATTTTATTCAAACCTTGGTCAACCTTCAATAAACACTTGGTCAAACCTCACGTCAAAGCACTAAAAGATAAACCCTAAATGTTTCATTTCAGTCCCTCCAAACTTCAAATGTTACACAAATGGTCCCTAAACCTAAATGGATCATACCGGATCCATATGGCCCCATTGCCCCTAGGCACATACCCTTTTATAAAACCATAAGGACCATTTCTGTCTTTGATGAAAGTTTCCTTTTACACTATTACTCTTTTATTAATACCAACCACTGGGACAATCTTGCAAAAAGGCCCAAAGTTTTTAAAATCGATTTTACCGTTTCAGTTTTTTAAGAGCGCTAAGCCATGGTTACTATTAAGCTATTCGTCCCCAGTTATCCCTCATGTCAAATCAAAGGGCTTTTTTTTAAATTAAGGGGTACGGAAGACAATTCAAGTGAAGTACAACAGGATGGCAGGGTTAGATGTGTCAAATCACTGCACTTTCATTAGCTCACAAGCAAGCGGCTTACTCTTGGCTAAGGCAAAAAGACAGCACAAAGGGGATTCGTTTTTTTACACTAAATTACGCCTAAAAGAAACACAAGGTGTCTCAATCACGGATTGCCACGCTGGCAATCCGTTGTGGTGCTACGTTAGTAATTAACGGCTTATAATGATTTGCCTAATCATTGAAGTAATTGAACGGGCTGATTGAAAGGAGCGTGGACTGCAAGGCAAGGCCTAGAATCTTCATCATCAGGCTATATATAGCCCTCCTATCTCCACACATGGCATTATTTTTTTGTTGCTTTTTAGGATTTAGCTTTAAATTCTCATTTTTAGCTTATGTTTTAAAATTTTTCTTTTTCCAGCTTTTTGTTAATTGCCTTTTAAATAATGTTAAACCAGCTTTTATATTATGATATATAAAATTTGACTTTGTCATAAGCTCTCTGGTTTTTACTCATAAAATATCACTTTTCTTCAATTGATATTAAACTAATCTGTTCATAAGCTCCTATAAGCTCTTATCAGCTCTTACTAGTCTATAAGCTAGTAATTGAGCTTAAACCTACTTAAATCATATTTTAATTCTTAAAATCAGCTTAAAACCTTATTACCTTTGCTTAAATGGATTGTGGCTTTTGGAAGGTGAGCCAGTCAAGGAAGAAATCAAAAATGAAATAACGGGTCGCAAAGACTTATTACTGGCTTTATTTCTATTAGCCAGAGCTGTTGATTAAGCTTAATTGAGCCATAGCTTCTGTTTAGCTGAAGCTGAAGGTTAGTTTTCATTTAACTTCTTTTTGTCCTTTAATTCCTAGTTAAATAAGTGCTCATTAGTGTAAACTGCTTAATTGCTTAATTATTTGCTTATTAGTGATATTTACTTTTTATCTAGCTTATTAAGTTGATTGCTCAATTGTTTTTACTTAAAATAGTTTAAATCTTGTTATAGCTTAACTTGACTTTAAAAAAAACCATAAAAACCAAAAATATAATAGCATAGTGTTAGATCTTAGATTTCTAGTTATTCAGTTGTTAGATCATGCTAGTTAAGTTTGTTTTAAGCTAAATATAGTCTGGTATCATAGGTTTATAAATCTAGAAATCATTTAAAAGCTTTTATTGATCTGTCATTCCATTTAAGGAGTGTTTGGCAAGTAGATTTACTTTGACCTCAAAAAGTCAAAGTGAGTGTTAAGTTTTGCTTGAGTCAGTTTCATTTACATTATAATCATTAGAAAGGAGGTATTTTCGAATTTAGATTTTTGAAATTGAAAAGTTAGGGTGTAATTTAGATAGTGCTGCACCAGGGGATTTTTTTCCCTTTTTAATTTCATTGTGAAAAATTTGATCCAAGTCATTAAGCTTATTGGTGTTTTTGAACATTGTGAACAGAACTCACTCAAATAGAGTGTGAACTGCAAGATTTTCTCACATTAAGGAAACCTGCACAATTTTGAGTTGGTTGGGCTTGCAATTTTGTTCTTGCAGTAGTAAATTAAGTTACTACTGTGTCTTGGATTGTCTTCAATTTTATTAGGTTAGTGTAGTTTTTTGTAGTTAATTTTCAATGCTTTTAGTTTTCATATAGCCTTTAGCTTAAATCAAGCTTATATTTCAAATTTCTTGATTGGAGTCTTCGGTGCTTTTGCTTCTAAATTGTCATTAAAAAAGGCTCAAAAAAGCCAAAAACAGTTAGTCATATTCCAGTGAGCTTTAAAATTTGCATCATACACCCATCATTTTTCTGCTTATAGGTTTAGATTTCTCATAAACTTAAAATAATTGCTTATAAGTGAGTTTAGTAGTTTTTAAAAGCTCATGAGCCAGTTTTAGTTTTAATAAGGATTTTGCTATATTAGAATTTTAGCTTTAAAAATTTATTTCTGGACTTGTGCATTTTGATTTGGAATTCGGTAACATTAAAGTGTTTAATGGATTTAGCTTATTAAAATTAGCTTAAGCATATCTAAGGGACTTTGAACCATCTTTTATTTTTCAATTTGAGCTTTACAACGTGGTTTAAGTAAAATCAAGCAAAAAGCAAGCTTAAAAAAAAACCCACTTTCTGTAAAAGCTTTTTCATAAGCTTCTATTAGAGCTAATTATGGAGTTTCGTGTTAATTTTTTTTTTATAAAAATTGCCTAAAAATGTAAGTCCTTTTTAAGTTCAATTGATTAGTTTTTGAAAATAAGCAAAAATAAATAAATAAATAAAAAGGGGGTTTGCCAGACTTGAACCCACGACCTCACTCTTACATACCCAACGTGTTAACCATCATGCTACATTAGCTCATCCAGTAACCTTTCCCCCAATTAAATACTTGTACACATTTTCATTTTCCCTTTATAAATAATAAGCCGTAGCTTATTTATAGGCTTATTGAGCTTATTTGTTAAGCTGTTAGTTTTCTTTTATTTTTCCTTTGATCTTTGTTGAATCATAGACTTTTCCTGAATTTTTTCATTTTTCCTTCATTTAGTTTGTTTGTTTAATAGTTTTTCGAAAAGATAAATCTTAGATATTCATAAAAAATAGAAAATAAGTTTCAGAAAATTACAAATAAATTGTTTTTATTTTATAATAAAATAGCTTTAGAGTTTACATTAAGAAAAATCATTTCCACCACTTTTAGATTTTAATTTCATTCATTTTTCAAGCTTTTAATTTTAAGGTTTAATAAATAGGATTGAAATTTTTAAAATAGTTAAAAAATAGTTTCTGAGAAGTTTTTATGTTATTTTAGAATTTTTCTAAGTTTAAAATAATTTTCTAAATTTTTAAGGACTTAAACTTAGCTATTTTTTAGAATTTAATTTGATTAAAATAGTTTTTTAATTCATATTAAAATTCAAAAAATAATAAGAAAAAAATATGTTTTATCTTTTTATTAAATTTTCTTTTGTTCCCAACTCCTCTCCACCCCTTTTCCCTACTATTTTAGGTTTAGAAATTAAGTTTACATTTTTAGGAGTTAATTTTAGTATATTTGCTTATTTGTCGCTTTTAATTGCTCCCGTTAATTTGTTTAAGTGTTTAATAGCTTTTAATTGTTCATTATTGTTGCTTTTATTTAGTAATTATAGATACTCAAAAATATCTTTTCTCTCATTCAAATCATAATCCGAGCTAAAACGTAGTTTCAATTTCACAAGTCGTTGGGGAAATGACCCGGGTGATCATACTTCCCGGTTAATATATCTTTTAAGAGTGATTTTTCCTTATGGAATTTTCTTAATTGCTCTTGTGTTATTATATCGTATGTTTTATTGTGTATAAAAAATCAACATCATTGACATTAAAGCCTTTCCATAGATTGATCAAAGACAAAGGGAAAAATAAAATTGAAGAGGAAGATGGTCTGAAAGTGAATCTGATGGTATTCCTGAAGCTGAAAAGATGTTTAAGCAGCTTGCCAGTGATGAAGAACATGCTAGGAAGGTTACAAGACAGAAGAATGATGGGAATGTGAAGAGGAAAGAAAAAGATTAGCTGAAGAAAAGAAGAAGCTACAAATGATGCTCTCATAAGAAATTATGATGATATAAAGGCATGTGAAGCTGGTAGACTTCTTGCTGAAAAGCTTCAAGAAGAAGAAAGAGAGCAATTTACAATAGAAGAAAGAGCAAAATTCCTTCATGACACAATTGCTGCTCAAAGAAAATTCCTTGCTCAACAAAGATCAGAAGCTATCAGGAACAGACCACCTACAAAGAATCAACTAAGAAATCAAATGATGACCTACTTGAAGCATGTAGGAAACTTCAAGCATTCTGATTTGAAAACCAAGAAGTTTGAGGAAATACAAGCTCTGTATGAAAAGATTAAAAGGTCAGATGAAGATTTCATTTCTATTGGGTCTTGCTGGAAGATGAAAGACTGATCAAAGAGATGAATGAAAAAGGGATTGATTCTTTCTAAGCATTGAAAGTGTCAAGGTGGAGGGGTTAAAGATAAAGAAGAAGAAGGTACTAAGAAAAGAAAGGGTGGTCACATCAAAATGATTGCAAGGAAAAAGAAAAGATCTCAATCAGATGTTGACAGTGATGATGAACATAAAAAATGCCTGAAGATTGTTACATTTGAGAGTATCTTAGATAGTGAGATAATGGAGAAGAAATCAGTTATTGCTAGATTGAACAAGGTATCATCACCAGATGGAGATTATCTTGTTATCTACAGAGCCAATGGGAATTTCAGGGCATTCAACTATCTCATGGAGGTACTTCATATTTTTGATAGGCAAGATTTATTTTATTTGTATGACTTGATGAGGGAACAGTACTCAGAAGTTACATTAGAAGGATTTGCATTGATTCTTTGGGGAGACTTAAAGATTATGATGGAATCCTCAACAGAAGGAAATGAACAAAGTGACTTTTGGAGTGGTCAACAAGATTGGAAGATTGTCACATGGAGGTTGTATGAATCTTGTGGAGTCTGCATACTGTAATTTGAGGATGGGATAGTTATTCATATGTTGGTTGAAAGAAGATATCCTCTCTTAAAAGATTTATTGCAAAGGATGCTTGATCTTGGTTTGGAAGTTGAAAGAGAAAGTTATGTTGCTTTTGATTTGATAAGATTCATTAAGCAACAGATAGATGAAGAATGATATTGTGAATGGAATTGAGAAGGGTTTAAGTGTTGGCTAACCGCCACACAACAAATGGTCATCAGTTCACCATGCTTAATAGGCATAAGAACTGGCTAGTCCATAAGCAAATGGCTTGTGGTAAAGACTTCTCAAATCCGTTTATGGTTGACAATTTACCAAAAATTGTAGGGTTTTCAACTCACCTTGCTTCATTGGTGAAGAGTTGGCTAGTCCAAGATCAAACAGTTCTTGGTAAAGACTACTCAAATCTGTTGATAGCTGATAGTTTGCTAAAAACTATATGGTTTATCAATGAACCATGTTACGGCAATAAAGCATTGGCTAGTCCAAAAGCAAACGGTATTTGGTAAAGACAAATCAATTCTGTTGATGGTTGATGGTTGACAGTTTACCAAAAACTGTATGGTAATTAACTCACCATATTTTTGAAATTAAGAGTTAACTATCCCAGAGCAAATGGCTACTGGTAAAGGAACATCAAATCCGTTGATGGCTGGTAGTTTGCCAAAAACTACAAAGCCAACTTAATTGGATTGTTGCTGAAAAGATGTTGCTGTGTTGCTGAGAAGACAAAGTTGCTGCTGAAGATGGATAGTGTTTAAAGATCAAGATATGTTAAAGTGTTTGGATACATCCTCTATGAATGTAAGAAGAAAACCTGAAGAAACATGAAGTTAAAAGAGTTCAACATTTATGTTTAAGGGAGGATTGTTGGGAATTATGTTTTCCTAACTTAGTACCGTTAGTACTAATAGTTAGTACCGATAGTTATAATTAGTACTGACAGTACAAAGTGTTAAGTACTGATCAGTTAGTTAGTACTGTTAATAGAAATTAGTTAGTACCATTTAAGAGATATGTATAAGATATTCTAGGAAAAGATATGTATTATCTTTTACACGTTTTGTAAGCATGTTAGGGTTTATCCTTGGTGTATTAAAGGATCCCTCATGGCATAGTTAGAGAGACGAGTTCAATATACATCTCATACAATCATATCTCATAGTTAGTAATCTGTAATCACTCAAAGCAGATTAATAGAAATCATTATTTAGTTTTTCATTGTTCTTCTTAGTACTTGTGTTAAGATTCCGCATTAGCACATAGTATTCATAGTCAGTGTTTCTATATAGTCAAACTGTATTTATACAAGTTGGCTATCACTCTTAGTAGGCTGCAAAGATCTATTTAGTTTGGGACTCACACACGAAAAGAGAGAAAGAAGAGCTTTACTTTTAAATAATAATATGCTCAAAAATATGAAGTCAGCTCGTGATTTAATATGTTGGAACATCCATTTCATGGTTGGGCTTAGCTAAAAGAAATTATGGGAATCTAGTTGGTTTTGGGCTGTGACCCACGAAAGTAATGAAAGGAAAATCAAGTTGGGCTTTTGTGGGCTGTTGACGTGAAGTAGAAACAAAGGGGTAAATCCCTTTGCTATATTTACATTCGCTGGACACAATTGGGACAATTCATTCTAGGTTAGGAAGGTCAGACGCCACACCTTTAATAATAATTCGTCCCATATGGTAGAGCAGCCAACGAGCAGATCAAGAAGAAAAATAAGACGTGCTAAATCCATAGACACCATGACAACAAACTCTTTCATCATCTCCATCACTATGTGCGGCTAAAAATCTTGTAATCTCTCTCGGTAAAAGATATTTAGTTCGATCGTGTTTATGGATTTTACCTTGTTTGTCAAACATTAATTCATATGATTTTAATGCATATCTTTGGTTTGATTTTAATGTTTTAATATAATTACTTGATTGGATTATTAAAAGACACGTTATTGCGAGTCAACAATTCATGCCGAACCCAATTAGTATAAGGGTTAAGACGATTCATGTGGTAAACATAACTTGTACCTTATATTGTTCACTTGAGTAATTATAAAATTATTTGATAGGATTATTGTAAGACACATTATTGCTTGTTAACGATTCGTGCACGTATATAATTGTAAGACACATTTGATGGGGATTATTGTAAGACACATTATTGCTTGTCAACGATTCGTGTGGTAGACATAACGGTGAGTTAGTAATTACCTGTTTTAATAGAGCCTTCTTACTTGTTCCCCAAATTGGGAGAATAAGGCCACAAAGTACATTTACTTTCTGCATTCTTCAGCCAACCGTATATATATTTGATGATTCTATAAAATTGACTCATTTGGTGTGTACTTGGAATTTAGGACCCTCCTGAACCAAGAACAAAAAGAGGAATCAATAGAATCTAAGATCTTTCGATAGGCGAATCTGTTGAATTCAATCAATTTGGACAAGTTGTAGGCAAGTGGCAATATATGTATGGAAAATATATAGGAACTCGTACCAGGAGGTTAATTTATATTCTGAAAAAGGATTGGAAGCAAGTAACAAAGGAAGAAAAAAACTTTGTGTGGTCCGATATCAAGGTATGCTATCCGCCATCACTAATTGTATTTTATTCTAACTTAATTAATGTATTAACATATGTTTTTATTTCATTAAATTACTTGTATGTACCGTGGAGTAATGAGCGTCCGTTGGAGAACAAAGAGTTGAACGCGATCATTGACGCATGGTTTACATTGTGGCAAGATTAGACATAGATAATTAAGTTGAATTCTAGTGTTTTTCTTTATGGTTATTTGTTGAATTCTAGTGATTTAATTCGATTTGAATTTTGTATTTGCTTTATGTTAAGCTGAATTGGAGTTGTCTTTATTTACTTTAATTTGTTGATTTTGACATTTTTGGTCCATCTAAATCAGTTTATATATATTTGATGTATTTTGGTGGGTCAAATTTATAAATTTTGGAATTTAAAAGAATTCCAAAAAAAATTAAAAAAAATAGATTAAAAAAAGACAAGTTTTGAGATAAAAACATATCTTTTTAATCTATATAAAGACAGGTTGCATGTGTATTTATTTTAATATGAAAACCAATTCTTAGGGAGAGAATCAGTGTCGATTATTCTAATAGAGACTGGTTGCATAACCGGTTTTCATATGTTTCAATCATGGAGATACCCCCCCCCCCCCTCGGAGAGTGGTTCCAAAACCACTCTTTATGGGCTATTTTGACCAGTTTCTATGGCTTTTTTTGTAGTAGTGTTTTTGACAAAACTTAAAAAAAACTGGAAAAAGCTACTTAAAGATGACAGTTTAGAAAATTAAGACTAATGACTTAATAAGCTATAACTGCTTGAACTATTGGACTTAATAAGCTAATGCAAAAACCAAAAAGCTAAGACAGATCCTAAGCTAGACTAAATAAGCCCATAGGAGTAAAAATAAGCTAACAAACTAAGCTGAAAAGCACTTAAAAAGCAAATAGACAGATTGACTAAGAAGACTTTTAAAGGGCTAACTCACTACTTTCAAGCTAAGAAAAAGGACTTAATAAGCACTACTATTAAGCTAAAAGCTCAAAACAGATTGAAATTGATAACCAAAGAACACATAGAAGCTAGAAATAAGAAAATTAGACATGTTAATAAGTTAGAAAAAGGACATGAAAATGACCGACTGAACTAATATTTTTTTGGCCTTTTTAGATTAATGACATATTTCAACTTAAATTATAAGACTCAATAAGCTAAAATTAAAGACTATAAGCTAAAAACAGTTTAAAGGAACCTTTTGAATATATGAACATTCTTAAAAAACTAAAATTAAGCAAATAAGTAAAAGAAATAATCTAGAAAAGACAATTGAATTTGACAGATTATACTACTTGTGGTTTGGCTTTTTGAGCTAAATGGCTATTTGCTTCTAACTTTTAAGACTCTAAAATTCTTTTGACACATTAAAAACTTAAAACAGATTAACAATAGTCTTCAATAAGCTAAATGCCATTAATTTCAATCAAAGTTTAGCTAGACTAAACCCTTTATTACCTGCAAATCTTCGCTTTTGTGTAATTGACTTAAGCTAACTAGCTTACCTAACTAAATTTGATCTTGAAGAACTCATAGTGGCTATTTCCTTAAAACTACAATCTCAAACGTAGATTTTAAATGTTGCAAATAAAACATTTCTTTAGTTACAAAATAACCATTCCTTAAGAGTTCTTTTTACAAATTCAGCAATTAAGCAACTTAGAACCACTTTTAAAATGACAGATTGGAGATTTTGATAAAACGGCTAAAAAACTTAACAAAACTATATTTAAGCTTATGAAAACTATATTTAAGACTAAATTTAAGCTTATTAAAACCAACTTAATGACAACAATTGACCCTAGCAGTCTTAACTATTGTTAAGACTGCTTATGCCAAACACCCTTTTAAACATTTAAAATCCATTTTAAAGCTTAAACAGACCTAGATAAGCTTAGAATATTGAAAACAGATAAAGTTCTAAGCATACTTAAGATATTTAAGCTAAAAACTTAGGAAAATAAGCACTTATCTAATAAGTTACTAGAATAAGCAGATTCAACTATTTTGGATAAATTTTATCTAAACTTTAATAAAACTTAAAACTAAGCTATGAACTAACATAATAAGCTAACAAAAGGCAGAATAAGCATATATAAGCAATAATAAGCACAAATAAGTAGAATGATAAGCATAACAGTAATTAAGCTAGAAATGAAGTAAAAGAGGAAGTGTACCTTGATCCTAGCTCAAACAAGGATACAAAATGCTTAAAGGAGCTTAACTACAAGCTCCAGATTGTTAAAAACAAGCTAGTAAAGTCCAATAAGCCCATCCCTTTCTGGCTTATCATCCACATTTAGCTTATTATGACTTTTAAGGTAATTTTGAAATGAAAACCTTATTCAGTTAAGCTTATTAGGCTTAACTGAATGAGAGCTTGCTTAAGAGTAATGAAGATCTTAATGAAGCTTTGATCACTTCTGACTACACTCTTTAATATATAGTAAATATATATAAAATATACTTATAAATATATAAAAAGAAGGGTAGGAATCAAAAGATCTTAGTTATAGTAATCCGGAAGTGTGATTCCCTGGTCGTTATCCCCAATGAGGAAAGCAATTGAAAGTTAAGAGTCGATTTGAGAATCGATGTTTGAATGGGATAAGATTGATATTGCTTTTCTAAAACTACAAGAAAAATAAGGCAAAAACTTAAAAATACTTAAGGAAAAACAAATTTTAGCTAAAAACGTAAAACGAAAATCCTAAACGGGATCTAAACCATAAAATTTTACAAAAAAAATAAACTAAAATGATATTTTCCACTTTTAATAGACTATAAATTAACTCTTAAAAAAGTAAGATCTTAAAGAAAACTAGAATGAAAACGGAAGTTGATTTGATCTTAAAAAATACGAAAACGTGAAAAAAACGTGAACGGAAATGAATCCCGTTCTTTTAAAAATGAAATTTTGCAAATTAAACCCTACGGAAGCAAAACTAATTTTCCTAGAAACTATATGATAAAATAAAATTTTCTAAAAAAGAATTATATTTTTTTGATTATTTTTCTATTTTTTATGAATTTTTAAAGTTTTTAATAAAAACAAATGTTTAAAAATACTAAACTAATTATAAAAATTCTGAAAAAATTACGAAAAATAGTTTGAACAATAAGGAACCTAAGAAAAATAAGCTTGGAAACACAACTTATCGAATAAGCTACGAAATAAGCTGAAACATCTTATTATACTAAAATGCCTAAAATGTATATAAAAGATTAATAATGAAAAATCCTAACAGATGAGCTATTGTAGCATGATGGTTTAGGGTGTGTTGTGTGGGACCTTTGGTTGAGAGGGTTGAGGTCCCAGGTTCGAGCCCTAGCTCACTAGGGACTTCCCCTTTCCCAAATATTTTTAAATGCCATTTTTTACAACTTTTTTAAGGACAGAAAAATAAGCACTTTTTGAAAAGACACTATTTTTATAAACCACAAATAAGCATGAAATAAGCTAGGAAAAATGACAGAAAAAGCAAATCCTGCTAAACCTATGAAATGCAAACTGTTTGGGCTTTTTAAGAACAAATAAGCTAAGGGAAAAATTAAATAAGCTAAAACAGATTAAAAGCTATATCTAATAAGCACATAAGAACTAAAATAAGCATAATTGATAAGCTAGAATGACAGAAAAGCTAAAAAGCTTAAAAACACTTAAAATTTTACACTAGAAAACAAATAAGCTCAAATAAGCAAATGACAAAACCAAATAAGCTAAAATGGACTTATACTAATCTAATAAGCTAAACTAAACCTAAATAAGCCATAACAATAAGCAGATAAGCTAGAATAAAGGAATAAGCACTTATGGTGTAAACTGTTAACCAAACAGCCCCTTAAGGCCCCTTTGAGCTTATTTTTAAATAAGCTAAGGGATCCTTATGGACTTTTGGCTTATTACCCTAAAAAGTACACCTAAAATAATACTTCAAACAACTTTTTAAAACCATTTTGAAATTCAGGAGCTTAATGAAAAGGTTTGTTGAAAACAGCTTATACATTAAGAACACTTAGTCACTTTTAGTTTTGAAAATGAACAATGCTGAATTTAAAGGCTAAAAATAGATAACTAAATAAGCTACTTTTTGAAAACTAAATTAAGACAGATTAACCACTACCCTAGATCTACTTGTATGCCAAATATCTAAATCTAATTCCTACAATTACCTTTTGAAAATTGATCATGAAAACAGCTACTTGTCTTTTTAAACTATCTGGTGCAGTTTGCAACCAAATTGACCAAGATGCAATTAAAAAAAAAGCTATTAAACTAAACTTACTACACTCTAAATCAATAAACTAAATGCAAGTAAGATCATATCCATGACTAGAATTAATTATAGAATCAACTTAATCTAGGTATGCAAAAGGAGGCTTAACAGAACTTAGACTTTTATTAATCTATTCTTATGAAAACTTACTTAACTCTAACCTAGCTTATAAATCTAGCATAAACTGACTTAGATGAAAGATTAAAACCAAAATCCTAAGACCAAATTGTCACTAGCAGTACTAACTTATAGTTAGTACTGCTATGCCAAACACCCCCTTATTTCTATGAAAATTCATTTGAGCTTATGAAATTTGAATTTAATGAACAAAACTTGAATACCAGATGTCTAACAGCTTATAACACAACTACTAATCATCTCAATCACAAAAATCAGATCAAAAAACATGATTAAGCTAAGCGTAATTTTTTTTGGTTTTTTGGACAAGATTTAAAAGACAGAAATAGGGAAAACAAATCAGAAGCTATATAACTCACCAAACAGATATACAAACATTTCAAATAAAGCACTAATAACACTGATTTTAAGCACTAATCAGCATGAAATAAAGCCTGAAATAAGCAAATGCAATTATTAAGCTAAAAGACTTGAAATTTAAAGAAGACTTACAAAAGCCTTAGCTAAACAAAGACTTGATTTGCTCAAAGAGCTGTCAACAAGCTCTAGCTTATCACAAGGATAAGCTAGTTAAGTCCTATGAACTCTTTCATTGCTAGTTCATCATCCAAAGCAACCAAATCCATTTTAAGCATAGGTATTAACTGATTTTAAAAGTTTACGTATATTAAATGACTAATTTGAGCTCAATTTGAGACTCAGAGAGCTTATAAGAGCCTTATAAGATACAAGTAGAAATAATTGAATAGAAGCATTTGAGATATATAAAAGCTTATAAGTAAAAACATATTGTAAATAAGTAAACTATGATTTTATTGATTTAAAACTGAATACAAAACTTTGGAAATGAAGATTACAATAAGCTGAAATACTGAATTACATTAGCTAAAACTAAAATAAGCCTACTTTAAAGAACTAGAAAAAAAAAAAGAAGATAACTGTAGTGAGGGAAGCTCTTTATATAGCATTGAGTGAATGAAGCTTCTAGGAGTCTAGCCCGCTCCTCTTATCCATGATCTTAGCCCTTAATCCTTTGATCTCATTTATGGTCCGTTGGATTTGATATGATGAGCACACGGATTGCCAACGTGGCATTCCGTATGTCAGAGTACTTGTGCTTCTTTTGCACTAAATTTAGTGCAAAAATCCAATCATTGGTGTGCTTCTTTCAATGCACACATGTCCTCCTTGTCCCGTTTTTGACCAATAAGAGCCTTAAGTGACGTTTCCTTTTGCCAGCTTGTACCTTGGTACTCGAATCATAGAGCCACATCATCAATTGCCATTTACCCTTTGATTTTGACGGGAGGTAAAACAAAGAAGGAGTTGAACAGTAAAAATGAATTCCCGTGCCTTTTTCTTTCTTTTTATATCTTTGTTTGATCCAGGTGTTTGGGGTTTGACTTTGGGCCCGGGTAAAAAGAAATGGGATTGGGCCGGGTTATAATGTTTTAGGATTTATATGAGATAACGGTGTTAGGGCTTATGGACTTTTGGTGAAATTAGGTTTAACATTTAGGGCATTTTGGGAATTTTGAGGATTTTGTCTTTGTGTGGTTGACCAATATTGACCAAGAGTTGACTTTATGTTGACCATTTGACCTTTTAGCAATCAAATCCCCAGCTCTTGTGCACTCTTTTCCGTTCTCGTGTCCGTGTTTGTCCGGTTTTTGACTGTTTTCTTGTGTTATTTGTAATATCCGTACCTACATAATCATAAAGACAAAACAAGCAATATACAAGCATTTTATGCACAATTTTATCTTTTTAGGGACATTTTTGATATAGAAAATATTGTAGATTTAAGTTTAATCTCCAAAAACAGCACCGTATATTAATCCGGTTTAAGACTTATGGAGAAAAAGCCACAAATAACATACATGAAGGCTCCTGCTATGAATTTCCAATAATCCTTTTTAGCATCCCTCTCTTACTTAAACTCTATCATTTTTTCGTTCTTCCGAATTTTCGTGGAACTCTTAGCCAAAATTTAAGAACAAGACTAAGAGCTCAACACGCTCGACCGGGTCAAAATTTACTCTTATTCTACCCAGCAAGAAAGTCAAAATTGTGACAAAAACACTTTAAAAATTTTAAAATTTTTTATTTTTTTGAAAATTTGAAAATTTTGGTGGGAAAACGGGGTACGTGAGAACAATGGGGCAAAAAGTTGTAGGAATATATCGAAAGATAATACTCACCCCATACTAAAACTAAACATTGTCCTCAATGTTTCCTAATCTAAGGCTAAAAAACCCCATACTAGAACTCAAAAAGGATAAATGCATAACTCAAGCCTGAAGAAAGTATCACAAAAATCTTTAGGCCGGTTATCAAGTGTACTAAAAGATAAATGTTAGTTGATAATAATCTTTAGGATATCGGATTTCCCTAAACTAATGGCAAGCAAAGGCTAGGAAGCTCGAGTGTACCGGGACAAAACACCAAACACGAGAGTCTTTAGAAATTTTTGGATCAATCCTGCAAACAATCACAAGTACAAACAACAACAAGAATCGGAAAAGTACAAGCCTCCTCACATCACAATAAGAAAGAAAGAAAAAATAGAAGGATAAGCATGGGGTGCCTCCCACGAAGCGCTTTGTTTTTGGTAACCGAGTCATAGCTTGACTCGATCCCCGAATTCATTCGTCCTTGGAGAAAGTGTGGAGGTCCTGGACTACCTTGGGTGGTAATCCCCCTCCGAAGTAATGTCTTCACACACGATGACATTTCCACCTAAAGTTCTTGGACCATCGGGTTGAGATAACTCGATGGTTCCGTATGGAAAAACTTTGGTGATGGTGAAAGGTCCTGACCAACGAGTTTTAAGCTTTCCCGAGAATATCTTAAGACAAGAGTTGAAGAGTAAAACTCGATCATCAACATTGAAAATGCAGTTTTTGATCTTTGAGTCGTGAAGCTTCTTCGTCCTCTCTTTTTAAATCAGAGAATTCTCGTAAGGTTGATCACGAAGCTCATTAAGTTCATTAAGTTGAAGCTTACGGTGATCACCCGCGGTTTTAAGATCGAAGTTAGCATGTTTCAAAGCCCAATATGCTTTATGCTCTAACTCGATAGGTAAATGGCAAGACTTTCCGTACACTAACTTGTAAAGCGTACAACCAATTGGTGTCTTAAAAGCATACAAAGATGCCCACAAAAGCTTCATCAGTTTGTCAGACCAACGAGCAACCGTTTTTCTCTTAGAGCCGTCCTTTCTAGAATACAATTTAAACCTCAATTAGACACCCCACTTGGCCCGCTCGTTGGGGGTGGTATATGAGCGGTAGCAAGACGATGTGGTGACCCCAAACTTAACATTACTTTAGCAAAACTGATCATTACAAAGAATTGGGGTAATCCCACGATCGCTTATAATAGCTCTAGGATGTTCCGAGATCGGGCAAAAAAGAGATTTTCAAAACATAACTACAACTCTAAAAGCATTCATTTTGTGGAGCGCCTTTGCTCAACTCCATTCGAATAGATAATCGACGGCTACGAGGATGATTTATTCCCATGTGAGAAGACAGACGGAAATGGTCTCCATGAAATCAATTACCCATACAAGCGAAGATTTCATAAAACGTGGATAGCGTTATTAAGCATTTTTCAATCCGTTAGAAATTTTGCGTTTGGTCTTTACACGTATCACAAGATTTGATCATTGAAAGGCATCTCGATAATAGGAGGGCCAAAAGAAACCGGCATCAAATACTTTTTGAGTGGTGAGATTGGCACTATGATGTCCCCCGGTGGGTCCTTCATGACAAGCTTTGAGGATTTCAAAAGCTTCTTACCCATGCAAACACCTTCGAATGATTTGATCCGCACAAGTACGAAAAAGATAGGGATCCTCCTAGAAATAATGTTTAACGTCCTTAAAAAACTTCTTCTTATTGTTGAGTTTGTCATTCTTTGATGATAAAATTCCCCGCATGGAAATTTGCATAGTCCGCAAACCATGGGTACTTTCACTAGCTATAACTCCCAAAAGTCCTCTAAAGGAAAAATTCATTTATGTCCTTGTTTTCGTAACACAATCCATATGAGATTTCCTAAAGTCTAGATAAATGATCTGCCGCAAGGTTCTCACTTTTTTTTATCACGGATGGTGATATCAAATTCTTGTAGGAGAAGAACCCACCGGAGCAACCTTGGCTTGGCGTCTTGTTTGTTCATAAGGTATTTTAAAGCCGAGTGATCCGTATACACTATGCTTTTAGATAAGACAAGATATGGCCGGAACTTTTCAAAAGCATACACAATGGCAGCAAGCATTTCCTTTTCTGTGGTAGTGTAATGAATTTGAGCTTCAGTCGTTGTCTTGCTAGCATAATGTATAGGCTGAAAGTGCTTCATCTTTCGTTGTCCTAAAACCGACAACCAATCGCAAATCACTTGTATCACACATTGAGTGTCGAAAGGTAGGTTCCAAATCCGGGACAACAAGATTTGAGCTTCGGTAATTTTCTTTTTTTCAAAGTCAGAAAAAGCACAAAACAATTCCTTAGAAAACACAATACGGTGTTTCCCTTCTCAGAAGGTGAGTCAATGGTCTAGTCAATCTTAGAAAAGTCCTAGGATACACCCGGCGTACAAAACCCGCATGACCTATGAAGAAAACTCTAAACCCTTATAACTATAAAGTCGGGTGATGGAGCAAGCGATAACATCGTGGACTTTAATCAAACGATCGACCTCAATTCTTGACTTTAAATTTTATGTCCTAACACACTTCCTTCTCTAACACATGAAGTGTCACTTCTCCCAATATAAGCACAAAATTCGTGTCTTCACACCGTTTTAGCAATTTTTTTTTTTCTAAATTGGAGAGGCACGAATCAAAACTATCCCCAAAAACCGAGAAATCATCCATAAACACTTCTATAGTCTTTTCAATCATATCATGGAAATATGCCATCATAACATCGTGAAAGTACCAGGAGCAATACAGCAAGCCAAATGGCATGCGACGGTACGCAAATTACATACGATCAATGTAAAGTATTTTCTCGTCTGGTATTGGGTGACATATTTGTATTTGGAAATACCCTGAAAATCACATCTAGAAAACAATACAACTATTCCCGTTCAAATCTTTCCTATCATTTGATCCATAACGGCAATGGAAAAATGATCTTTTCGAGTCGCTTCATATAACTTCCTATAGTCGATACAAACCATTACCCGGTAACCTAAACGTGTCGGAATTAATTCATTTTCTCATTAGCAAAACAACGGTTATTCCTCCTTGACTTGGAACAGCAATGCACTAGACTAAACCCATGGGCTGTCAGCGATCGGGTAACAATCATACGGCATCAAGAATTTTTAGGACCTCCTTTTTTATATAACCATCGTGAATTTTTTGGTTAACCCCTTTTTGACTTTGAACCGTAGGTTTATAATCATCCTCCATCAAGAATTTATGTGTGTACAAAAACGAGGGTTAAACCCTTGATGTCGGTAAATTTTTCCAACAATGGCTCGTTTATGAGATTGAGCACCTTAAGAGAAGCATCTATTTCCATCAATTTTTAACCTTATGCAATAATCACTGAACTTTAATGTCGTTTCTTCAAGAAAGCATATTCCCAAGAGAGACGGAAAATCTTTATAACTCTAATTCCGGAGGCCTCTTCAGATTAAAGATTTTGCCTCGGTTCACTTCTCACTTTGTTTAAAGGCCCATAGGAGGAAGTTGAAACTTGTCATTATTTTTAACAAGTTTTCCGATCAAACAAATTATCTTCCCCTCCGATCACAATCGGCATGATCAATTTCCTGGTGAAATCGAATCATCCCTTAAGATCATCTCGATTTCCTTCCAAAAAATTTGGAAAGTACACGGCCAGACGTCCGGTGTGGGAATTGTCACCCGAATAATTAGGAAAATCACTAAGTAATTCCGGAGCATTAACTCCTCAGCACACTGCATCAATGATGTCAATTCGTTTTACCGACTTATCATTTGTATAGGATATCTCGTGGTTTTTATCTGGATTAAAAGTTAAGTGCTTCGTTATCGTGACCCGAAGGGTTATTTCTTCTCCATAAACATCAATTAAAGCACGACCGGTCCTCAAAAAGGATCTCCCAAGTATGAGAGGTACTCGAGGATCGGCTTCGAAATCGACAACAACAAATCGTGTAGAAAAACGAAATTTCCGCAACTTATGACAACAGCGTCTTCACGGCAGAGGTCCATTAGGATAAATAAATCTGATTGGTCCGCTAACTCTAAAGTCATACAGCTGGTGTAACATCAGGTAAAGAAAGCTTTTTTCCAAATATAAAGGGGCATAAAGATTTATGCTCCGCCCGTCAAGGATCGTCCAAGGCCTGACATATATCCATTCCCGGAAAATTACAAGAATAAGAAAACTTGCCCGGAGTCTCAAGCTTTTTGGGCATCTTTTTTGAGGAGCATGGCCGGAGCAATACTCGTTCACACTGTATCTAAGCTAACTCAAGCAACATTCCAAATTCCATAAGCCAACTCTTAATCGTTAGGAGCAAATCTGGAATCAAGAAAAGTAAAGCATCCGCGAAACTAATGTCGAAACGCAAATCTTGAAAGATATGGAAAGATATCTCCATTTGCTTTGAAGCTTTATCACGGACTTGTGATCAACACCGTCGAGAATGGATATGGCATATTTGGCTTATGTTAAACTCACTCGTAACCTCCAGCTTCTGGAATGGGATGTGGGTATAAATGCAAACACTTAGGAACATCGGGTTCTGGAGATAGAAATGGGGATAACTGGAGTGGAATTTAAAGCGGTACTTGGATCCTTGGAAATTTTGATTGCTCATTATCCGTTGTACACATCGGTTTTCCCTCGTTCCCACTGCCTATTTTAGGAGAAGGGAAAAGTAGGAATCGAGGGTCCCTCGTAAAGCAACACCACTTCGAGAAGTTGATAGCTTTCATCTCAACGCTCTTTCGGGTTTTGGAATGGTAATTACTCGAAAGAGATACCCAAGTTGAGGCTTGGTTTTGCGCAATAATCCACAAATCAATGTTTTGCAAATTATTTTGAAAGGGTTTGATTTGAATCATCAAGATGACTTGTTGAGATTTTATATCTTGTTTTTGAAATTTCATTCTTAAGGTCTCCTTTCAACGAGTTTATTTGATTTTGCATGTTCCTCATCATTTGATCGTTATTTCTCTTGTAACTCGAAAAATCATTTGAAATCTCTTGTTGAACTTGATTATTAGGCACTTGAAATGGTTGGTTTTGAAATCCTTGGTTTTGAAAATTCGGAGCATGATTATTTTGAGCTTGAAAACCTTGATTTACATGAAAATTATTTCCCCGATTAAAATTATTCCCTTGACCTTGATTATTGAACCTATTTTGACCGTTGTTTTGCACCGGAGCAAAACCTGGTGGTGCCATTTGATTACTAACACGGTTCGGGGGGTTAACTTGATTGTAAGCTACCCGTGACGCCAAAACACACTAAGCCTGAATTGATTATCGGTAGCCGGACAATTATACCAAGAATAGGCACCAACCCACAAGTAACGCAAGTTTCCTCACCGCCACAAATCCGGAGGAGTAGTGACAACCTTTTTTTAGACACCATCTCAACTAAGGTCGAAAGTTGATCCGCAAGCTTATCAATTCTCTCATCCGTTTTATTAGAAGTAGCATTCATCCTAGAAGCATTTGATCTATTTCGTGAATAACGAACTTTTGATTTGTTCTTAATTATGTTTAAAGCTTCTCTAGTCGTCTTACTCAAAAGATTTCCACCCGTCGCAATATTTAAGGAGTCTTGTTCATTCTCGTTTAAATCGTTATAAAATGTACAAACTTGGATTTTAACATCCGTAAATCCGTGATGGGACAAGCTCTAAGCTCTCCTTAAATCGTTCCCACCAGCTTCAACGCTTCACTAAAAGTTTCCTCGTTAATTTTGTGTAAATCGAGACATTTTCATTTTTAAAGTGAGTGGTTTTCGAAGAGGGAAAAATAGATTCTCAAATTTGTCACGAGATCCTCCCAAGGTCAAAATCGACTCCAGAGGTTCCTTTCTCGTACCAAGTTTTAAGCGGCTCCCCTCGAGCGATATGGAAACATCAAATACGCTTAATCACACGATAGCACATTCCAAATCGTAAAGTCGAGGTAATCCTTTTTGAAACTATAATATGAGCATGAGATTTTCACTCTGCACCGACCGTAAAATGTATTTGCCCTTTTTTTTGAACTCAATATGAAGCAAATTTTGTCTTAATCCTCAAAATGATCCGCATTAATTTCTGGTAAAACAATAGCTTTCTTCCGTACCCTTCAGTGGGTTGCTCGGAGTAGCTCTTCCATTGTACGTTCCGCCATTGGTGCAACGATAGTACAAAGCTCGGGTTCGACTATGTTTGGAGCACGATTTCTATTACGACGTCTTGGAATGGTGACGTTTGAATTATTTGGAAAATAGGAATTTCTAGTGCGCATGCACTAAACAAATGAAATGAGAAAAGAAACGAGAAAGGGAAATATTTTTGTTTTTAGCCCAATAATCCACCCAAACTTATGGTACCTCTCGTAATTAAAATAAATTTTACAAAGAAGGGGAGCGCCTTTTACGAAAGTTGACCACACAAACGGTAAAAAATTGGAAATCTTTTTGGTTGGGAACTTATTGATGATAATAATACCATCAAATGAAGTAGTATTTAGTTGTTTGGTGTTTTTTTACCAACTTTGTAAATTTTTATATTCACAAATTAATGAGAAAAATTAAAAAATCCAGAAGAGCAAATATTTTTGTATTTTTGTGTTTAATCTTTTACTTATACTAAAAAGTAAAGAAAAATATTTTTACTTTTATATTTTTAAAATTTTTTTTTGTATTTTTGATTTTCTTAAAAGCGTAACTTTCGAAGATGAAAGGTTCTTCAAATCACGATCAACAAACTTCAAACTAAGGAATCTTAATCACAAATCCCCGGCAACGGCGCCAAAAACTTGGTTGCGTAAAAGGATTTTATACACGTAAAATAATATAAAAGATATGAAATTACCAAACTTAACTAGTAAGCCCTTGAGGAGCAAAGAAGAAAGGAAAATTCCTCACGATTATATATAAATAATATGTAAATTTAACCGTAAAGTGATACCGGGTCGTTAATCCTCCTCTAAGATTTATGAAATTGAGACCCACGGGTTTGTATGTATGGACAACAGATTTGAATAGGGATTTCAGAGATATTTGTTTTCTAAAATCCTAAAAGTGAGCAAATTAAAGGACAATTAAACCTAACTTTAATAACGGGAAATTAAACTTTAACTAAAAACGCAAAACGGGAACCCTAAATGGTGATTAGAAACCCTAAATTTCCAAAATTAAACCTAAAATGAATTTTTCTCTTTTAATAGACTCTAATTGACTAAAAAGTAAGTTTAAAGAAAACTAGAACAAAAACGGAGTTGAATTGAGCTTAAAAACACGAAAAACGTGAACGGAAACGAATCTCGTTCTTTAAAAATTGAAATTTTGCAATTTTAACCCTACGGAAGCAAAACTAATTTTCCTAGAAACTATATGATAAAAGAAAATTTTCTAAAAAAGAATTATATTTTTTTTGATTATTTTTCTATTTTTTATGAATTTTTAAAGTTTTTAATAAAAATAAATGTTTAAAAATACTAAACTAATTATAAAAATCTTGAAAAAATTATAAAAAGTAGCTTGAACTAAGAGGAATCTAGGAAAAATAAGTTGGGAAACACAGCTTATCGAATAAGCTGTGTAATAAGCTAAAACAACTTATTGTACAAAAAGGCTAAGATGTATACAAATAATAGATTTTGTAAAACTATAATGAAAAAGACCCCAGGGCACGTTGGTAGTGAGTGTGTGTTGTGAGGTGTTATAAAAGGTAAGGAGGGTAGAGGTCGTGGGTTCGAGCCCTGCTCACCCACGATTTCCCCTCTTCCCTTTTTATTTTTTTAAAAAAAACTTTTTAACTCAGCTTATAAATAAGCTGTAAAAACTCAACTTTAATGAAGACCATGTTTTTCAAAACTCAAAAATAAGCACGCAATAAGCAATCTAAAATGACAGAAATAGCAAATCCTAATAAACCTATAGAATGCAAACTGTTTGGGCTATTTAAGAACAAATAAGCTAAGGCAAAAGTTAAATAAGCTAAAACAGATTAAAAGCTATATCTAATAAGCACATAAGAACTAAAATAAGCACAATTGATAAGCTAGAATGACAGAAAAGCTAAAAAGCTTAAAAACACTTAAAATTTTACACTAGAAAGCAAATAAGCTCACTGTTTTGCACTCAAACACTAGCACAGATCTCAATTAAGCTCAATTTTTAAATCCAAAAGCTATTCTAGAAAACTTATAATGTATAAAAGCCATTTTTAATAAACTAAATATCCTAAAAACACTATAAAGCTTCTGAATCATTGGATTAAAGAAGCAAACTCATAAAAATCCAACTTAAGCTCAAAATCAAGTTAAGCTATAATCTCCAATAAGCCACCACAGAAGCTGAGCTTTTGAAAACTTAATCTCCTATGATTATACTACTGATCCAAGCAATTGAAACACAAATTACATCCTAAAAATCAAAAGCAAATGATTGAATCATAAAACTGCATGTTTTTGGATTTTTCAGGTTTTAAGACAAATTGCAATTTTAAGAGCTAAAATAAGATATCTAAATAAGCTACTTTTTTAAAAACTAAGTTGAAACAGATGATAAATAGCCTAAGATCTACTTGTGTGCTAAAAATCAAACCCTAACTCTTTCTTTATCCCTCTGATAATCTAACTTGAAAAAGGCTTTTTTAGCAATATCACCTGCTGATGCAGTTTGCACATATATGACCAAAACTCAAAACCTTTTATGCAGACCTAATGTAAATGACTTCTACACTCATTAACAATACAGCTAAAAGCAATTAAGAACACTACAATTACCAAGTGTGATTAGAGCTTATAAACCTAACTAGACTTTAACAGATTTGAACATTTATCAATTTAACTATTGAAAACTCAATTAACTCTACCCTAGCTTATAAATCCAGCATAAACATACTCAGTAATGAAACTTCAATCAACAACAAAAGACCAAATGGCCTCAAGCAGTACTAACTCTTGGTTAGTACTGCTGTGCCAAACACCCCCTTATTTCTATGAAAATTCATTTGAGCTTATGAAATTTGAATTTAATGAACAAAACTTGAATACCAGATGTCTAACAGCTTATAACACAACTACTTATCATTCTCAAACACAAAAATCAGATCAAACAACAATGATTAAGCTAATGCTATTTTTTTGACAGATTTAAAAGACAAAATAGAGTAAACTAAGATCTAAGCTATAGAACTCATAAACAGATATTCAAACATTCATAATAAGCATAATAACACAGATTTAAGCACTAATAAGCAAGAAATAAGCTGAAAATAAGCAAATGCAATTATTAAGCTAAGAGACTTGAAATTTAAAGAAGACTTACAAAAGCCTTAGCTAAACAAAGGCTTGATTTGCTCAAAGAGCTGTCAACAAGCTCTAGCTTATCACAAAGATAAGCTAGTAAAGTCCTATAAGCTCTTCCAGAGTAAGCTTATCATCCAAAGCAACCAAATCCATTTTAAGCATAGGTATTAACTGATTTTGATTGTTTAAGTAGATTAATGATTAACTTGAGCTCAATCTAAGCTTAGAGACTTAGAGAGCTGAGATGAGCTTATTAGAGCTTATGTAACAGTAACAGCTTATTAAACAAAGTTTGAAAACAAGTGAGCTTGTGAAAGAGTAAAGAGCAGAATAAGAAAACTTGAATTTAATAAAAACAGCTGATTACAATACTGAGAATAGAAATTACATTAAGTAAATATTAAGCTAAAACATTTTTAAAGGAAATTACAAAAGCTAAATTTAATAAGCTGAAATTTCATCTAACTAGCTAACTCCCCTCCTGTGTGTGAAGAGCTCTCTATTTATAAGGTCTTGGTAAAGCTTCTAGGAGTCTAGCCCGCTCCTCTTATCCATGATCTTAGCCCTTAATCCTTTGATCTCATTTATGGTTCGTTGGATTTGATATGATGAGCACACGGATTGCCAACGTGGCATTCCGTGTGTCAGAGTACTTGTGCTTCTTTTGCACTAAATTTAGTGCAAAAAATCCAATCATTGGTGTGCTTCTTTCAATGCCAACGTGTCCTCCTTGTCCCGTTTTTGACCAATAAGAGCCTCAAGTGACGTTTCCTTTTGCCAGCTTGACCCTTGGTGCTTGAATCATTAAGCCACGCTATTAATTTGAATTACCCCTTTGTTTTTGATGGGTAACTCGTCGAGAACGACGATGAACAGTAAAAGGGATTACGCGCCCTTTTTTAACTGTTAGTTAGGGGTGTTTGACTCGGGGGATTGGGTCGTTGACCTGGGTTTATAAAAAGAAAAGGGATTGGGCAGGGTGAGGTTTGGGCTTGGTTATAAGGGATAACGACCATTATCTCTTATATTATAAAGAGATAACGGTGTTATTTGTGAAGACCAAGGCTTGACTTTTTGACCCTTCTTGCTATCAAATCCCCGGCTCTTGTGCACTCTATCCGTTCTCGTGTTCGTGTTTGTCCGATTTTGGCTGATTTCTTGTGATATTTGCAATATCCGTACCTACTCAATCACAAACAACAAAATACACAAATACAATTATATTTTTGGACATTTTGATCATTTTAAGGGCCATTTTGATACAAGAATGATATGTGATTTCTCACATATCAAAATTCCCCAAACTAAGCGATTGCGTGTCCTCACACAATATTATATGCTTTAATACCAAATACCTCAAAACTTCCCCAAACTAAATCTTTGAAAAGTAGCAAAGACTTTTGTGAGGAAAGTTAAGAAATCACAAGCTTTAAAACACCTCATTTTCTCATTTTTCAAAACTTTTTTCATATATATATATATATATATTTTTAGAACAAGTAAACTATGAATATTTCGACTTTCGTTAATTTCGATAACCTTTAGGGATCATAGATAAGATGCATTTCGATCAGAATGCACCAAAAAGGATAAATTCAGCGCCCCAGACATATTTCACTTATCCAAACCAACTAAAACGAATCACCTCGAAATATCAGTTTAAGGATGCTAACACTAACTACTCATGGTTGCAACTTGTGAACTTTTCCACTCCCGACAATTATTATATCTTTAGGTGACTGTGCTATTTTGAAATTCAACCGTGGATCAACATTTTGCTAATACTAATGCTTCACGTTCCGACCCGAGAATAAGAGTTTGAACGAGATCATCCAATGTAGCGCTTTCGTCTCGACATCCCAACTTCCGGCTAAGTCCATGCATTTGGACCCACCAACAGAGACTAGTACAGGACTCACGACGGACCTTAGGTTTCAAAACTCTTAGGTTTCCCGTATATGCCTAGCTTTAAAATAGAGTAGTAAAAATCCAAAAGCTATTTTGAATTTAACAAAATGAAATCTATTTATTACTTTCAAACTTTAATAATTTTATGCAGTAATAACCTTCCAACCTTTAGAAGGCTGTCAACAACGGTTGTGAGCCCGGTACGAATACAACAAACTTTTATCAGTCTCATTTTGTATTCTACTATGGGCTTTCTTTAGAAGACTACCTACATCAGTATTGTGAGCCGGCAAGAGGTAAGTAAATTTTATCACCCACAGTTTATGTACTATTATAAAATTTTTTATATTTTTTTTACTTTTTATTTTTTTTACTTTATATAGAGAAGACTTCTTTTTGAAAAATTCAAGTATAAGTTTGAACTAAGACTAAAATTTTTGCTATATATTACATAAAAATTGTTGATTTAAGTTTAATCTCCAAAAACAGCACGTATATTAATCCGGTTAAGAGCTTATGGGAGAAAAAGTCACAAATTACATACATGAGCTCTTAAGATTTCCAACTAATCCTTGTTTAGCATCCCACTTATACTTAACTCTATCATTTTTCGTTCTTCGCGAATTTCCGCGAACGCTTAACCTAAAAGTTAAGAAACAAGCTAGAGCTCAACATGCTCGATCGGGTTAAAATTTACTCTTATTCTACCCAGCAGGAAAGTCAAAAATATGACAAAAACACTTATTTTATTTTTGAAAATTTTAAAATTTTTCATATTTTTGAAAATTTTGGTAGGAAAACAGGGTACGTGAGAACAACGAGCAAAAATATGTAAGATTATATCGAAGATATACTACCCCATACTAAAACTAAACATTGTCCTCAATGTTTCCTAAACTAAGGCTTAAAAACCCCATACTAGAACTCAAAAAGGTCGAATGCATAACTCAAGCCTGAAGAAAGTATTACAAAAATCTTAAGCCGTTTATCAAGTGTGCTAAAAGATAAATGTTAGTCGATAATAATCTTTAGGATATTGGATTTCCCCAAACTAATGGCAAGCAAAGGCTAGGAAGCTCGAGTGGACCGGGATAAAACACCGAACACGAGAGTCTTCAGAAAATTTTGGATCAATCCTGCAAACAATCACAAGTACAAACAACAACAAGAATCGGGAAAGTACTAGCCTCCTCACATCACAATAAGAAAGAAGATAGAAGGATAAGCATGGGGTGCCTCCCACGAAGCGCTTTATTTTTTATAACCGAGTCATATAGCTGGACTCGATCCCCGAATTCATTCGTCCTTGGAGAAAGTGTGGAGATCCTGGACTACCTTGGGTGGTAAGTCCCCTCCGAAGTAGTGCTTCACACGATGACCATTCACCTTAAAGTTTGGACCATCGGGTTGAGATAACTCAATGGTTCCGTATGGAAAAACTTTGGTGATGGTGAACCTTAAAGTTTGGACCATCGGGTTGAGATAACTTAAAGTTTGGACCAACGAGTTTTAAGCTTTCCAGAGAATATCTTAAGACGAGAGTTGAAGAGTAAAACTCGATCACCAACATTGAAAATGCGGTTTTTGATCTTTGAGTCGTGAAGCTTCTTCGTCCTCTCTTTATAAATCAAAGAATTCTCGTAAGCTTGATCACGAAGCTCATTAAGTTCATTAAGTTGAAGCTTACGGTGATCACCCGCGGTTTTAAGATCGAAGTTAGCATGTTTTAATGCCCAATATGCTTTATGCTCTAACTCGATAGGTAAATGGCAAGACTTTCCGTACACTAACTTGTAAGGCGTACAACCAATTGGTGTCTTAAAAGCAGTACGAAATGCCCACAAAGCGTCGTCTAGCTTGTCGGACCATGAGGCACGGTTTTCTCCAACCGTCCTTTCTAGAATACGTTTCAAACCACGATTGGACACCTCAACTTGACCACTCGTTTGAGGGTGGTAAGCGGTAGCTAAACGATGAGTGACCCCATACTTAGACATTACTTTAGCAAATTGATCATTACAAAAATGGGTCCCACGATCGCTTATAATAGCTCTAGGTGTTCCGAATCGGGCAAAAAGAGACTTCAAAAACTTAACTACAACTCTAGCATCATTTGTGGGGAGCGCCTTTGCTTCAACCCATTTTGAAAGATAATCAACGGCTACGAGGATGTATTTATTCCCACGTGAAGAAGGAAATGGTCCCATGAAATCAATACCCCATACATCAAAGATTTCACAAACTTGGATAGCGTTTTGAGGCATCTCATCTCGTTGTGAAATTTTGCCTTGTCTTTGACACGTATCACAAGACTTGATCATCGTATGGGCATCTCGATATATGATAGGCCAAAAGAAACTGGCATCAAATACTTTTTGTGCGATGAGATTGGCACTATAATGGCCCCCGGTGGGTCCTTCATGACAAGCTTTGAGGATATCAATAGCTTCTTGCCCATGCACACACCTTCGAATGATTTGATCCGCACAAGTATGAAAAAGATAGGGATCATCCCAGAAATAATGTTCTACATCTGGAAAAGCTTCCTTTTTGTTGAGTTGACATTCCTTTGATGATAAAATTCCCCGCATGGTAATTTGCATAGTCCGCAAACCATGGGGTACTCTCACTAGATATAACTCCAAGAGTTTCTAAAGGAAAATGTTCATTTATGTCCTTGTTTTCTAACACATCCTTATGAGGATTCTCAAGTCTAGATAAATGATCCGCCGCAAGGTTCTCACTTCCTTTTTTTATCACGGATGGTGATATCAAATTCTTGTAGGAGAAGAACCCACCGGAGCAACCTCGGCTTAGCGTCTTGTTTGTCATGTGGTACTTTAAAAGCCGTTGTGTCTCCGTATACCACTATGCTTTTGGATAAGACAAGATATGGCCGAAACTTTTCAAAAGCATACACAACGGCAAGCATTTCCTTTTTCGTGGTAGTGTAATGAATTTGAGCTTCTGTCATTGTCTTACTAGCATAATGTATAGGCTGAAAGTGCTTCATCTTTCGTTGTCCTAAAACCGCACCAATCGCGAAATCACTTGCATCACACATGAGTTTGAAAGGTAGGTTCCAATCCGGGACAACTAAGATTGGAGCTTCGGTAAGCTTCTTTTTAAGAGTCTAAAAAGCATCAATACAATCCTTAGAAAACACAAACGGTGTTTCCTTCTCAAGAAGGTGAGTCATTGGTCTAGCAATCTTAGAAAAGTCTTGGATAAATCGTCGGTAAAAACCTGCATGACCTAAGAAACTCCTAACACCTTTAACGGTAGTCGGGTGAGGGAGCTTAGCGATAACATCGACTTTAGCACGATCAACCTCAATTCCTGACTTTGAAATTTTATGCCCTAACACAATTCCTTCTCTACACATAAAGTGGCACTTCTCCCAATTAAGAACTAAATTCGTGTCTTCACACCGTTTTAGCATCTTTTCTAAATTGGAGAGGCACGAATCAAAACTATCCCCAAAAACCGAGAAATCATCCATAAACACTTCCATAGTCTTTTCGATCATATCATGGAATATGGCCATCATACACCGTTGAAAAGTACCGGGAGCATTACACAAACCAAATGGCATGCGACGGTACGCGAAAGTTCCATACGGGCATGTGAAAGTAGTTTTCTCCTGGTCCTGGGGATCTATTGGTATTTGGAAATACCCTGAAAATCCATCTAGAAAACAATAAAACTCATTTCCGGCTAATCTTTCTAACATCTGATCCATAAACGACAATGGAAAATGATCTTTTCGAGTCGCTTCATTTAATTTCCTATAGTCGATACAAACTCTCCACCCGGTAACTAAACGTGTCGGAATTAATTCATTCTCTTCATTAGCAGCAACGGTTATTCCTCCTTTCTTGGGAACATAATGCACTGGACTAACCCATAGGTTGTTAGAGATCGGGTAAATCATTCCGGCATCAAGAAGTTTTAAGACCTCCTTTTTTATTACCTCGTGAATTTTTGGGTTTAAACCCAGTCTTTGGGGGGGGGGGGAACTTTGAGCCGTTAGTTTATAATCATCATCGCATCAAGATTTTGTGTGTACAAAAATGAGGGTCGATACTTTGATGTCGTGATTTTCCAAGCAATGGCCCTTTTATGAGATTTGAGCACTTTAAGAGAGCATCTTTTTCATCATTTTTTAAACTTTTGCAATAATCATGTAACTTGTCGTTTTCTTCCAAGAATAGATATTCTAAGTGAGATGAGTAATTCTTTTAACTCTAATTTCGGAGTTCTTCTATTGATGATTTTTTTCCTCGGTCACTTACTTTGTTTAAGTCCATCGGTGAAGTTGAAACAGGTCATTATTTAACAATTTTTTGATCAAACAAATATCTTCCTCCGGATTGCAATCGGCATGATCAATTTCTGGTGAAATCGAATCATCCTTAAGATAAGCTTCGATTTCTTCCAAAATGAATTCGGAAGTAAACGGCTCAGACGTCGGGGTGGGATTGCCACCCGAAGAATTAGGAAATCCTAGAAATTCCGGAGCATACTCCTCACAAACTGCATCAATGATGTCAATTCGGTTTACCGACTTGTCATTTGTAGAGGAGTATCTCGTGGTTTGATCTAGATTAAAAGTGACGGCTTCGTTATCAACCCGAAGGGTTATTTCTTCTCCAAGAAAGCTTTTTCCAAATGGAAAGAGGCATAAGATTTATGCTTGCGCCAAGATCGGCCAAGGCATGGCATACATCCATCCCTGGGAAATTACATAGAATAAGAAATTTGCCGGGATCTCCAAGCTTTTCGGGAAGCTTTTTGAGGAGCATCGCCGAGCAATTCTCGTTCAACGGTATCTTAGCTAACTCAAGCAACTTTTCCTTATTCATGAGCAAACTCTTAATCGTAGGAGCAAATCTTGGCATCAAAAGTAAAGCATCCGCGAAACTAATGTCGAAGCGCAAATCTTAAAAGATTTGGAAGATCTTCTCCATTTGATTCGAAGCTTTGTCACGGGACTTTTGATCATCACGTCGTAAAGGATATGGTATTTTTGACTTAGGTAAACTCTTCGGAATATCGGATTCCGGAATGGGAGTGGTTTTAGGCAACGTCTTCGGAATATCAGGTTCCGGAATAGAAATGGGGATAACCGGAGGTGGGATTTGAGCGGTACTTCCTTGGAAATTTGTTTGCTCTTTATCCGTTGTCTCCTCAGTTTCTCGTTCCACTACCTTTTTAGGAGAAGGATTAGTAGTAATCGAGGGTCACTCGTAAGTAACACCACTTCGAGTAGTGATACCTTTCATCTCACCCTTCGGGTTTGGAATGGTATTACTCGGAATAGTACCCGAAGTTGAGGCTTGGTTTTGAAACAATCCACAAATCATGTTTTGCAAATTATTTTGAAAAGTGGTTTGTTGATTCATCATGACGGCTTATTGAGATTTTATTGTGTTTTGAATTTCATTCTTAAGGTCTCCTTTCAACGAATTGATTTGATTTTGCATGTTCCTTAACATCTGATCATTATTCCTCTTGTAACTTGAAAAATCATTTGAAATCTCTTGTTGAACTTGATTATTAGGTACTGGAAAAGGTTGGTTTTGAAATCCTTGGTTTTGTATATTTGGAGCATGATTATTTTGATTTTGAAAACCTTGATTTCCATGAAAATTATTTCCCCAAAAATTATTCCCTTGAACTTGATTCTGATTATACCTATTTTGACCATTGTTTTGCACCGGAGCAAAACCTGGTGGTGCCATTTGATTACTAACACGGTTTGGCGGGTTAACTTGATTGTAAGTACCCGTGGTCGCACAAACACTAGCCTGATTGTTATCGGTAGCCGGACAATTATACCACGAATGGGCACCTCCACAAGTAACACAAGATTCCTCAACCGCTTTAACCGGAGCAGGAGTGACAACTTTCTTAGAAACAATCTCGACTAAGGTCGAAAACTCGACTAAGGTCTAAAGTTGAATCCGCAAGCTTTCAATTCTCTCATCCATTTTACGAGACGTAGCATTCATCCTAGAAACATTGGGATCTATTTCTGAATAACGAACTTTTGAATTTTTCTTAATTTATGTTTAAAGCTTCTCTATCTTTAACTCAAAAATTTCCACCTACTCGCGGCATTTAAGGGGTCTTGTTCATATTTCGTATTAAACCGTTATAAAAGGTACAACTTGATAACTCGTAAACGTGATGGGGACAGCCTAACAACTCCTTAAAATCTTCCCTACGCTTCACTTAAAAGTTTCCTCAAATTTTTGTGTAAATTGGAGAAATTTTATTATTCTTTAAGTGATGGTTTTCGAAGGAGTGAAAAATTGATTCACAAATTGGTAACGAGATCCTCCCAAGTCACGATTGAATTTGGTGGTCTTTCTCCGTACCAATTTTTAATGCCGGCTCGCTCGAGCGAATATGGAAAACATCATAAGCTTAATCACTTCGTTTAGGCACATCCTAAATCGTAAAGTCGAGTAAATACCTTTTGAAACTATTAATATGAGCAGAGGATTTTCACACATCTTCACGCCCTAAAATGGATTCGCTTGAACCAATGAAGCAAATTCGTTTTATTTCAAAATTATCTGCATTAATTACCGTAAAACAACAGCTTTCTCCGTACCCTTCCGTGGGTGCTCGGAGTAGCTCTTCCATTGTACGTTCCGCCATTGGTGCAACGATAGTACGAAGCTCGGGTTCGACTATGTTTGGAGCACGTCCTTTATTTCGACGTCTCAGAATGGTGACGTTTGAATTATTTGGAAAATAGGAATTTCTAGTGCGCATGCACTAAACAAACAAATGAAATGATAAAAGAAACGAGAAAAGGAAATATTTTTGTTTACCGAATAATCAACAAACTTAGGGTAACTCTCTTAAGTAAAATAAATTTTACAAAAGAGGTGCGCCTTTTTCGTAAGTGACACAAACGGTAAAAAAAATTAATCTTTGGTTCGGGAACTTATTAATGGATAATACCTCAATTGAAGGTATTATTTGTTGGTGTTCTTTTACCAACTTTGTTAAATTTTAAATATTCACAAATTAACGAGAAAAATCGAAAAATCCGGAAGAGCAAATATTTTTGTATTTTTGTGTTTTTAAACTTTTACTTATACTAAAAAGAAAAGAAAAATATTTTTTACTTTTTATATTTTTAAATTTTTTTTATTTTTGATTTTCTTAAAAGTGTAACTTTCGAAGACGAAAGGTTCTCCAAATCACGATCAACAAACTGCAAACGAAGGAATCTTAATCACAAATCCCCGGCAGCGGCGCCAAAAACTTGATGCGTAAAGTTTTATACACGTATAATGATATAAGAGATATGAAAATTACCAAACTACCCTTGAGGACAAAGGAGGAAAGGAAAATTCCTCACAAGTATATTTAATAAATACGTATATTTTACCGGTAGTGGGGGGGGGGGGGGGGGGGGGGTTACCTTGGGAATCAATTTCGGCTCGAAAGATTTATGAAATTGAGACCACGTTTGTTGTTTGGACAATGATTTGAATTGGTTCAGAGATGATTTGTTTTCTAAAATCCTAAAAGTGAGCAAATTAAAGGACAATTAAACCTAACTTTAATAACGAGAAATTAAACTTTAACTTAAAAACGCAAAACGGGAACCCTAAATGGTGAATAGAAACCCTAAATTTCCAAAATTAAACCTAAGTTGAATTTTTCTCTTTTAATAGACTCTAATTGACTAAAAAGTAAGTTTAAAGAAAACTAGAACAAAAACGGAGTTGAATTGAGCTTAAAAACACGAAAAACGTGAACGGAAACGAATCCCGTTCTTTAAAAATTGAAAATTTAACCCTATGGAAGCAAAACTAATTTTCCTAGAAACTATATGATAAAAGAAAATTTTCTAAAATAGAATTATATTTTTTTGATTATTTTTCTAATTTTTTATGAATTTTTAAAGTTTTAAATAAAAATAAATGTTTAAAAATACTAAACTAATTATAAAAATTCTGAAAAAATTATAAAAAGTAGCTTGAACTAAGAGGGACCTAGGAAAAATAAGCTCGGGGACACAGCTTATCGAATAAGCTGTGTAATAAGCTAAAACAACTTATTGAACTAAAGGACCAAAAATGTATATAAAAGATAGATTGTGCAAATGATTACCGGATGAGCTATTGTAGCACAATGGTTAAGGGTGTGGGTGTTAAAACACTTGGTGAAGGTGGTAGAGGTCCCGGGTTCGAGCCTTGCTCACCCAGGGCTTCCCACTTTCCTAAGTGTTTTAATTTTTTCAATTTTTTTATAACTTTTTAAAACTCTTAAAAATAAGCAACTTTTATAAAACAACTATTTTTATAAACTAAAAATAAGCTAAATAAGACAGGATTGCTTAAACACTCTAAGTCCTAAGAAA
>BQNB010013171.1:0-73521 GCA_026074375.1 Tanacetum coccineum | reverse complement strand
ACCCAATGCATCCCTGGCATCCCATGCCTATTGACCTCCTGAAAACATTACTTAAAAACGTCAACAAAAATTGTTGGTGAATTCATATTTTTGATAAATCATAATATGCAGGACCGCAAGAATTTTTAGTGATAATGCAACACATGCAGATCTCACAAAACTAGATTACATTTACACTAAGCTCATGACACTGAAGCTCGGCAGTCTTGTTCGCATAATATTGCTACTCAGCCCGCAATGATGTTTTAACCCGAAACATCTAAAATTCGACATGCTATAACGTTCGTTCCTGGTGATAGCTAGTCACCCGAACGGGGAGGTCGTTTCCCCAAATAGATCTATTTATAACATTCGCGCTCACATAATGTAATTCACAACTACATCTATGAAATTGACAGTTTATGTTCATAATAATGGACTCAACTTGGGTTATCGCTACTTAGGCAAACATGTAATCAATATAAAATATCCACTTGCGTCCAATTTAGAAAACAAAGCATGTTTCCACCCCATAGTTATAAATTATTGAAATCATAGAAAAATGTGGGGCTATGAACTCACCTTGAGCTGAATAACCAATAATCGCCAGATAAGCGTAGCTGTAAAAGATCGAATGCATCCTAAAGTATCATAGGTCGTATAGGGTACCATGTACTTCGTTTAAACTACATCATATACAGGTCTATGTTAGTCAATCATACTATGTTCGGGCTATCACAATCAGAGGTCGTGTAGTGAAACTGTTATGGTGGAGCTAGGACACTTAAAGTCGTAATATCCAGCAAACGCGTCGTACGCCACCCGAAGAGGCCTTATTATGAACTCCCTAGTATATATAGTACTTTGATATCTACATATAATTCTAATATTGTTCAATCACCAATAATGGTTTTGGTAAAAATTGTAGTTTAATAAGTAAACGTTTATAATTACCGTTTTAGTAAAACTCGCATAACTTTCGCATTTTTAAGCCCGATTTACGTTTCTTATGGACCATCTTTTCGTATTAGCGAGTTATCATAATTTGACATTTTTTCATATTTTGACCTCTGGTGAACAGTAATATTACTGTTTACATCTTGACGTGAAATTTATTTAAATCGTATTTGTTGTCGTAAAACCCGTTAGCATGTCGTTTTTATTCGGTATTGCTCGTTTTTAACGATTCTTTCGAGGTCGTCGCGTTTTTGAATGTTCTATAATTATTTATGAGGTTTACAAAAAAATAGACTTTCTGGCATGAATAGGTTAATTTTATAAAAAATAGTTTTATAAAAGTATTATTTGTCGTATAATCGCGAAATTCATAACTCGTTCGTTATTATTGAAAAATTACAATTCTTATCCATTTTCGAATCCTGAAAATAGGTATTATTTGTTAAAAATACTAAACTAGCTGTTTGTATAAGTTTTTATAAAAGGTATTTTATAAACTCCGTTTAATTAACGTATAACTCGTTTTTAACGTAACTTTTTCGTTATTAATCCGTTTGACAAGTTTCTTACCTTTTTGGAATCGTCATGAGTCGTATTATTTTATAAAAAGATAAATCCTCTGTTTGGAATTCGAAAACCCTACTGACCCTATATGATCTTTTATATAACTTATTTATATAATATGTTTTATATATACTTTTCAACCTCACAATTTACCACAAGCCTCTTTATAACTTATATTTCTTGTCTATACATATAATAATGTCCATAAGTTATATTTGTCCAAGATCATCAAGATCACAAGTTTATTAAATTTACATGGAATCATTTACTTTCTTTAATGTAAACTTTTAATTACAAGTTTATATATGAACTTTTTATGCTTATACCGGGTTGTAAAGACTATTATAATCCTTTATTTCATGTATTACCAAACATCAAAATGTGAGAAAGTGTACCAAATATCATAATTCCAAGTAAAATTATATTTTTCTGTTCCAGAAGTATCTAATGGTGATTTCACTACATTAAACATCACATTTACATAATCATTATAAATGAAAATTATTGGGCTTAAAGATAACCTTTAGTGATATGAGTAGGATGATGACAAATAAGTGCTAAACCTTGTTTTGATTTAACCCAAAGTTATAAACCAAGAAAACCCTAGTTTCCAAATGAAAACCCAAATCTTGATTTCTTGCTTCAACACTTGTAAATAATTAATCAAGGCTTCAAAATACTTTGAGGTATCTTAGATATGATATGAGAGTGTATGTAAATAGGTTATATAAATTTTGTATGGTTGGTTTGAAGGGGGGGGGGGGGTTGGCCGTGCTTTAGAGGGAGGCCGAGCTTAAGGGTGAAGCTTTATGCTCTCCAGTCTACTGTGATGAGAGGAATTTGGTTTGATTTTTAGACTAGTGATGCATGGGATGTTTCTATCTCTTGCAATATACGAGTTATATAAGTGAAGGGTAGTAACGTAAGGAAAACAAAGACCAAGACTATGGTCTGGGGGGGGGGGGGGGGGGGGGCGGCAAGATGAGGGTTTTGGGGAAAAGTTGGTCAATTTCACTATTCTTGAGCTAGGTCTTACTAACTACATATTATACATAGTCTTGGATAATTAATGTTCATGTTTTCATGTCTCTTAATGTAGGTATCATCCCATGAAAATAAGGATGATGGTTTACTAGATATTTCTTTTATACAAATTGAAGTATTATAAGTAATACTTGTAATGTTTTATATAAGATGTGTAGTTTTATTTTCGATGTAAAATTTCAAATGTAAAAGTCTTGGTTGGTTTTTCTTGTGTACAAAGTGACTAGCAACATTTACTTGGGTAAATTTTAATAAAACTTTAGGTATTGGGTACAATCGTAGGTATTTGTTGAAGCGTAGAAATATTTTTGTGGTTCCGGGTATGCTTAAACGTATTTTATCGCGAAACGAATATAATTTGCGTAACGGATAAAAATAAATGAACAATGACCATAATTATTCTCAAAATAATTATTAATCTTGATTGATGCAAACGTTTAATTGATTGATGCCCGTTTACATTAAACGCTAATTTTTAGCTTACGCGATTTAGCTTAACATTTACGATTTACAAGCAAAACGCGTATAATACAAAAGGTTACATTGCACGATTTATCGACGTCGTCAATGACTTGAAAACACAGGGTGTTATAGACTTCCCCCGTTAAACGAGCCTTGTCCTCAAGGCTCACAATGCAGCACTTGACGACGGTGTGGTCTTGGTGAAGAGGTGTGGATATTTCTTTTTGAATTGGTCTTCACGCCTCCCACGTGAAAAAAAAAAAAAAAAAAAACTTCCAGGACCTTTCTCTTGGTAAGTTCATCGAACTTGGACTAAGGGATCCGACTTCGCTCACCATTTAACTTCACGGTCCCACTATTTCTATGGGTTCCTCAACAAAATGAAGCTTGTCATCAAGATGAAGTCCATCCAACGGAACGGCTAATGGTTCGTCGGCATGACACTTTTTTAGGTTGGACACATAGAATGTATTATGAACTCTGCTCAGCTCTTTAGGAAGCTCGAGCTTGTAAGCAACCTCTCCAACCTTTTCTAACACCTTGAAAGGTCCAATATACCTAGGGTTTAACTTCCCCCGTTTGCCAAAACGTACGACCCCTTTTCCAAGTGAAATTTTAAGCATAACTTTATCCCGACTTGGAATTCCATTGGTTTACGCTTCAGATCGGCGTAACTCTTCTGTCGATCACGAACGGCTTGCATCCTTTGCTTGGATCTGGACGATTTTCAGTGGTCTATTGAATTAGTTCATGGGCACCAAGGATTTGAGCTTCTCCAACTTCGGTCCAACAAACAGGTGAACGACACTTTCGACCATAAAGTGCTTCGAATGGTGCGGCCTTGATGCTAGCGTGATAGCTATTGTTATATGAGAACTCGACTAATGGCAAATGGTTAACCCAACCCTTTCCAAAGTCGATTGCACAAGCACGCAACATATCCTCGGAGGTTTGAATTGGTCTTCGCTTTGCCACTCGTCTTGTGGATGGTACGCTTGTACTATATCCAAATTAGTACCCAAAGCGTTTGATTGGACCTCCATAAAAATGGATGCGAATCTTGGGTCACGATCACTAATGATTGAGACAAAGGTATTCCAGGTCTCGTAACCAACCTCCTTCAGGTACTTCTTGCTAAGCTATCCAAGGGATCATTCTCGCTCTCATGGTGTGAAGATCACGACTTAGTGAGTCGGTCAAACGATCACCCAAATTGTAGCCTTGAGGACGGTCTAAGAAAGCTTTCGTGACAAAAATAATAGTCGATGTTGTCCCACTTCCATTCGGGTTCTTGGTTGTTACCAACATCCTGATGGCTTTGATGTTCGGCCTTGACCCTTAGCACATGTCAAAAACTTGCTAAATAAGTGGCTTGGTCGACTTTCATGTTGGGGGCCACCAATTAGCTTCTTCATGTCTTGGTACAATTTTGATCTGAAACCGGATGAATAGAGTATTCTGATTTGTGGGATTCGTGCTGATCACAGTCCGCAAATTCGCCATAACAAGGTAACCAGCTCCTGCCATTTAGCAAATGGTTCACATCCGACGTGGTTCCAGCTTTTGGTTTCTCATAATCGCTTCTGAAATTTTGCGTTTTCAATCAAAAATTCCCCACACGTTTTATTTTATGTTCTCTGGTTTTCGCGCTTCAGTCTGAGCATTTAAGATCTGTTTGGGAAGATCCAAGCTAATAGTCATGACTAAGGCTCAAACTCTTAATGGTGGTTCTCGTTCTTTCCTGCTCAAAGCGTCAGAAGACATTTGCTTTTCCCACGGGTGTTAACGAATATCGAATCGTAATCCTTAGCAATTCTAACATCTGCGTTGCCTCATGTTCTGCTCTTTTTGAATCTAAAATGTGTGCAACTCTCTGTGATCGGTGAAATCGTACACTTAGTTTCCATATAAATAATGTCTCCAGATCTTGAGAGCGAAACACCATGCTCCATGTTCCAAATCATGAGTCGTATAGTTCTTCTCATGAATTTTTAACTGGCGTGATGCATAAGAAATCATCTTTTCTCTTTGCATCAACACAGCGCCCAAACCCTTCTTGGAAGCGTCGCAGTATGCGATGAAATCTTCGCTTCCTTCAGGTAATGCAAGGATTGGTGCACTGCACAACTTTTGCTTCAACAGTTGAAAAGCTGCTTCTTGTTTATCGCCCCACTCAAACTTGACATTCTTTTGAGTAAGCTTAGTCATTGGTTGGCGTCTTTGAAAACACTTCATGATCTTCGGTAATACCAGCAAGACCTAAAATTGATGAATCTCCGTTGGTGACTTAGGAGATGTCCATCTTTTAAGGATTCAATCTTGCTGGATTCCACAGAATTCTTCCCTATCGATCACGTTTGACCGAGGAACTGTACTTTGGAATCCAAAATATTCACATTTGGAAAACTTGCATACAACTCCTCCTTCTTAAGCAATTCTAAGATTTGCTTAAGGTGTTCTTCATGTTCTTCCTTGTTCTTCGAATATATCAGAATATCGTCAATAAAGACAATCACGAATTTATCCAGATATGGTTTGCATACCCGATTCATAAGGTCCATGAATACAGCAGGTGTGTTTGTCAAACCAAACGGCATAAACTTGAAATTCGTAATGGCCATAACGAGTTCTGAAGGCAGTCTTCGGAATGTCTTCTTCTCGAACCCTCAATTGGTGATAACCTGACCTTAGGTCGATCTTCGAGTAGACACTCGACCCTTGAAGCTGATCAATTAAATCATCAATCTTGGGGAGCGGGATAACGGTTTCTTCACCGTTTGTTTAATCAATTCCGGTAATCATTTGTCACATCGGAATGATCCCGTCTTTTTCTTGACAACAGGCTCCCGGAGCTCCCCAAGGTGAGAAACTGGGCCTTATAAAGCCTTTGTCGGACAGCTCTTTCAGTTGCTCGCTAAACTCTTTCATCTCGGAAGGGCCATTCGGAAATATGAGCCCGTGTACAGTGCAGCACCAGGTAACCAAATCATTTGAAACTCACTTGTCGAGTCGGAGAAAGACCCGGCAAGTCCTCAGGAACTATTCAGGAAATCTATGAATATTGGTACGTCCTCAAGTCGCTTCTTCTTCGAACTTGTCGTCCAACCTCTTTTGCTAGTTGACATGTTGCAAAAAGATAGGAAAACTTCCTATTTCCTTGTACTCGCGTTTAGTGCACGAAATGTTGTTTTAATCGTTCACATTTCCCTGGTGACTTACATCCCGTGGATGAATTAAGTTTTATTCTCCAGGGGTTGCGAACAATCTTCTCGGCACACAAAATGAACGCTTGGTACTTCGCCAACCAAATCCATACCGATTATAGCATCAAACTACCAAGTTTACTGGATTAAGTTTATGTTGAATTGGTGGTTAGGAAGTTAATGTGCAACCCTTAAGTTCGTGGTTTACCCAATTTATTCTCCCGTCAGCTAGTTCGACATCAAATAGTGATATATGGGTGATGGCGATGTCAATTTGGGAGCTAAATGTAGTAGACACGAAACTCTCGATCGGAAACCGTAGCAAATAAGTATAAGCTTAGCGGACATCAATACATATATTTTTGTTTAGAAAGAAACGACCCGCAAACGACGTTGTATGGGTTTGCCCCCGCATTTCTAACCACATACACCTTCGCTGGAGCCCTGTCATTCCCAGCTTGATTACCACGGTCATTGTTTCTCAGTCTTGGGCAGTTTCTTGTAAAATGTCCTTGAGCCCCACACTCATAGCAACCGTTGCCCCTCTGATTATTGTTGTTGTTGTTGCGGTTGTTGTTGTTATTGTTGTTGTTGGCATTTGCAGGTCGGCTCCTACAATCCTGGGTCAGATGGCCAACCCTCTTGCAGTTATTGCACCTAGGTGGACAAGGACCTTCATGATTGTAATTACACTTGGAACACAGAGGTTTAGACCCGGCGTATGATTTCCTGCCACTATTGCCTGCTGGTTTTGGAGTTTTAGGGTGCCTGGCTGTGTTTAGCTCTTATTTTGTTGGTTTTGGTTGTTCTTGGAGAGATCATCATACTTTCTTTTCCATTCTGCCTGACGTTCAGCATAGGCATGGGTCTTTTCATCCATCAGCTCAGTTGTAAACTCGATAGCCTCTTGCATAGTTTTTGGCTTTGATGCCTTTACACTGCCATGTATCATATCGGGCAAGCCACCGATATACTTTTCAATCTTGTCTATCTCTTCTGGGAACATCCTGGAACACATCTAAAGTAGTTGCATGAATATCGTCAACTATAGGCACCACATCGGTGCCCGTGACATTAAGATTCTACTTCTCAGGACTCAATTTCTTGATCTCACCCCTCGGGCATGTACTTATCGTCATCATTTTCTTTGGTGTTGCCATGGCATGGGGGCATGAGAGCTTGCGGGGTAGTAGTCTTAAACGATGGGCATTCACCATGTAAGAGCATCGTCTTGTAGAGTGCAAGTCGCGAATTTGACTTGACTAGCTGCCGTGCAATTGCTAATGCTAAACACAGACTCCATTTTCTCAAACCATCGAGTGAGTCCGACAACTCCCTCAGTGCCTTTGAAGTCCAAAGGTTTGCATTTCAAGAATTCAGAGTAAGAGCATTCGCGAGTAGTTTGTGCTGGCCTTGGTCCTGAACCATTGCTATTGTAGCCATTCCTAACCCTGCTTGCTTCTGCTTCAGCTATTGCAGCAGCAACTCCTTGGTCAATTAGGCTGAGTTGTTGCTAGTAACAGTTGTGGTGGGTGTTGTCATTTGGGGTTGTGTGACTGGAGTTGATTGTGAGTTCTCTTGGTGCCATTTTTCTTCAATCACAAGAAATACAATACACGTTAGATTTTATATACCATCATAACGTGAATATCATAGTGCATCATAAATAAATAAGATCGCATCACATAGTGAAACATACAACCAACAAGATCGACCAATAACATAATACTATCCATTCCAATATAGGATCTGGAAATATACTGATCTGTTGGTACACTAGGCTTTCCCTATCGCTAAGGTTACAAAACAAAAATCAACATAGAGGGCCATACTAGCCGGGAGTTACCCGTAATACTTAGCAGGCTATATCAGGATAGCTAATCAAAACAAAAGATCTATACAGGATAGCTAACCAAAACAAAAGATCTATACCGCCTGCTAGCTGGGAGTAGCCCATAAAACTTAACAGACTGCATAGTAGATACAATCATAACCAAAGTCTAGGAACTGCTACCAGTGTCCTCTAATGTGTCAACGCGTGCTCCAGCCTCTAGGGCCTGGGTACGCATGATATGCTAAACAGCCAAATCATCTGCAGCCTGACGCTGCCACTCGTGGCGATGCACCTCAGTCTCTAATATTGTAACTCGTGCCTCTAATGCCCTGCAGTGAACTTCAGACCTAGCCATGGCCTGACGAGTCTCCATACTCTCTTGCTCGTAAGCAAGTCTCTCTATCCTCACTACTCATCTCAGCTTCACAGCTGACGATCTTCTGCGGCATCGTGATGACGTGAGTGAAACTTCCGAATCTTCTACTGCGAAAGTCTACCTGGTAATAACCCTCCTGTTGACCATCTCTAGGCGGTCATCATCCTCCTCTCAATATCTCGAAACCTGGTCTCCATAGTGTCTACATGACTATGATCGACTCTATGGGCCATAGTGGGTCCTGGCTGTCTCGCAGCAGAAACTCTCCTCCAATTCTCACCCCAGGTCTGGAGTAGTATGTAGGTAGTCTCTTCCGAGGCGGCGTGTCAGCCTCGGGAATATCAGCTCTGCGGCAGTAGATGGTGCAGGTAGTGGTATAGGTAACAATGGTGGGGTCCCTGATGGGTGTAGTGAATGATAGAAGGCTGATGCTACATCTCTCATCTCAACCTCGAGTGCTCTAGGACTAAGGGGTCGAATACGTGGAGATAAAAAGAATGGTGGTAGTAGAGGTGTAGGTGCCTCATCCTCAGCTGGCACTAAGTCCTCAGGATGCTCAGGCTCCGGAATGTATACTGGTACATGATCCTCCAGCTCCATGGGATCAGGTATATACTCTGGAGAACGTGGTGCCTGCTCCAACAACTGTTGGGCAGCCTCCTCGTAAGGATCCTCAGATGGAATACTCCAAGATCGTGCCTCAGAGTGAACAGAAGTATAGGTAATGGCAGAATCAGCTGACATGACTACTATGACCAGCAGAAATAACTTATGTGAGTATATAATATAAGGTTCTTATTGTAATATACGTAATATATTATAAACCTCGTATATTAATTATGGAATGCATGTAGTCCATCTAAACTTTAATGCAACAAATAGGGTTTCCTATAAAAACCCCTTTTTATGTATGCATTGTTTGAAAAACGGGTATAGTCCAGCAAAACATTTGACTTGCGTTCTCTATACCTTGATCTGAATACCAATCTGTAACACCCCAAAAATTGGTCGCGGCGGAATAAAAGGGTCCGGTGCGTGTTTACTTCATAGCATCAATAACATAAGTTATATATAGACGACCAAAAAGCGTTTAAAAATAGATACATTTGGATTTAACCAAATATTTGAAACAAATAGCCCGAGGCTTTAACGTGTCCTGATTATTATACAACAGATATGGTTCAAACACATGTGTTTCCCAAAACATATACAAAAACCTATCTTAGCATGACTTCCAAAACAAATCACCAATTATCCTTGGAACCTTATGCTTATTGATCTCCTGAAAACATTGCTTTTAAAACGTCAACAATAATGTTGGTGAATCATAGGTTTGTTAAATCATAATATGCAGGACCGCAAGACTTTTCCCCGTGATAATGCAACACATGCAGACATCACAAAACTAGATTACATTTTCCTAAGCTCATGACACTAAAGCTCGACGATCTTTCTTGAATAATAATGTATTGCAATTTCTGCCCGATTAGATGTTCAACCCGAAAACATCCTAAATTCGACATGCTATACGTTCGTTCCCGGTGATAGCTAGTCACCCGAACGGGGAGGTGTTTCCCCAAATAGATCTATTCCATAACATTCGGTGCTTCAATATGTAATTAAACAACTACATCTATGAATTGACAGTTATGATAAGGGCTCAATTGGGTTATCGCTACTTAGGAAAATGTAATCAATTAAAAAATATCCAACTTGCGTCCAATTTATAAAACAAGCATGTTTCACCCACATAGTTATAAATCATGAAATCGTTTATTCTGAAAATGTGGGCTATGAACTCTCCTTGAGTTCAGATTAATCCAAATATCAGCAGATATAAGCGTCACGTATTAGATCGATGCATCCTTAGATTATCATAGGTCGTATAAGTTACCATGTACTTCGATTAACTACATCTTATTACAGGTCTATTTTAGACACTCTTATATCGTTCTTTTCTTTTTTTTTTTTTTTTTTCTTCTTAACACCGTTTTTTTTTTTTTTTTTTTAGGGCTATCACAATCAAGAGGACTGTGCAGTGGAACGTATGAGGAGCTAGACAACTTTAAATCGTAAATCCAGCAACTCGTCGATACGCCACCCCGAAGAGGCCTCATCATTATGAAACTCCCTAGTAATATAGTACTTTGATAACCACATAATATTCTATATAGCTCAATCACCAACTAATGGTTTTGGTAAAATTGTGTTTAATAAGTTAAAACGTTTATAATTACCGTTTTAGTAAAACTAGCGTAACTTTCGCGTTTTAAGCCCGATTTTAACGTTTCTTATGCCCATCTTTTCGTATTAGGACGAGTTATCATAATTTGACATTTTCAATATTTTGACCCTCTGGTGAACAGTAACTTTTACTGTTCACATCAGACGTGACTTTTATTTAAATCGTATTCGTCGTCGTAAAACCCGTAAATGTCGTATTTTATTCGTTATAGCTCCATTTTTAACGATTCTTTCGAGGACGTTCTCGTTTTTGAAAGTTCTATAATTTTATGAGGTTTACAAAAATATAACTTTCTGTCATGAATAGTAACTTTTATAAAAATAGTTTTATAAAAGTATTAATTGTCGTAAACTCGCGAAATTCATAACTCGTTCGTTATTAATTGAAAAATTATGATTCTTATCATTTTGGAATCCTAAAAATATGTATTATTTGTTAAAAATATCAATACTTGCTGTTTATAATTTTTATAAAAATGTTTTTATAAAAATTCATTTACGACTCCGTTTATTAACGTATAACTCGTTTTTAACGTAACTTTTTCGTTATTAATCCGTTTAACAAGTTTCTTACCTTTTCGGAATCGTCGTGAAATGTATTATCTTATAAAAATATAAAATAGATATGTAAAAATTCGAATTTTGGACAGCATGTTTGGTTAAGTTTGTTAAGTCCATTTTTAACCTTTTCTTTATACTTTAACACTTTTGTATTTTACCACAAGTCTTATATATCATATGTGTTATATATCATATATATATTGGGGTCCATGTGTCCATAATAGTCCTCATATGTCCAAGTTACCAAGGTTAACAAATCCATGATAATACTTAATATCATAATCTTTACTTATGAAATCTCTAATTTACTAGTTTTGTCCATAATCATATTTATACCTAAACAAGTGTGTACAAGTGTATTTCTTCCAAGATAACTTCATTTTAGTGTTCAAGTAACATTAATATGAATCCATAATTAATATTAACATGTCTTATGTATTTCTTTATATTGAAACATATTATGAAACTATAAAAACCCTAATTAACCCATAATCATTTTCATGCTTAATCAAGAGTGTAAATCATTTGTGTGACCATTTTAACATGATGTCATTAACATCATAAGGTATATAAAAGTGTACATTATGATGACAACAAATAAAAACTTCTTTTTACATGTTAATAATCCTAAATGGTGATTTAAGCTAAATAGAATAATCATATGCATAACAATGAAATTTATAAGAACATAAAGAGTTCAAGTAAACCTTATGAGGTATGATGATGATGAGAAACAAATGCTAAACCCGTGTTTAGCCTTAAAACCCAAGCTTGCACTTAAGAAAACCCTTATTTTCTTAACAAAAACCCTAGCTTCCTTTTCTTGATTAATACTTGTAAATGGTGATTCAATGGATGGAAACACCTTAGAATGTCTTAGGATAGATGTGTATAGGAGTGTATGGGTTGTAGAAAAATTGCTATGGATTTGATAGAGTGCTTGCTTATTGCCGTAGCAATATAGAGGACAAAAGGGAGGTTTTGTTGATTTTTTTACTAAGTGTTTTACTTGTAAGACTTCTCTTACTAGATGATACTTGTATATAAGGTATAGATTTAGTCAAAGAACATGTTATGGTCATAGGAATGGCTCATGGTCTTAGGGATGGTCATGGGTATGGTCCTTAGTCAAATAAACAAGTATGGTGTTGCATTAATGAAGTAAGGTGTATATTTGACCAAAATGTAAGAGTTTTTCTTATATTTCTTGTATAACTTTGTATCTATGGCAAGAATTTCGGCATAAACAAGATATACATGATATATTTTGTAATTTTTATGTATTGGGTATAAAAGTGGGTATTTGTTGAAGCGTAGAAAAGTTTTGGTGGTTCCGGGAGTGCCTAAACGCAATTTATCGCGAAACGTATACACTTTACGTATCCGATAAAAATAAAATGAACAAAGTTAATAATTATCCTCAAAATAATTATATAACCCTTGCTTGATGTAAACATTTAATTGTTTGATGCCCGTTTACATTGAACGCTAATTTTTAGCTTACGCGATTTAAACTTAATTCATGAAATTACAAGCAAACGCGTACAACACTAAAAATAAATAGCATATTTATCGACGTCGCCAAAGACTTGAAAACACAGGGTGTTATATTTCGATTTGGCTGTCGAAAACAGCCGGGGTATGGGTTGTGTTTTTGGTTTGGCTGTCGAAAACCATCCGGGTTATTCGTGCGGGTTTGTGGCTAACACCGAAACGTGTGCGTTTGCGAATGTTATAAAAATACGACATAAAGAGGGTGTTTCATCAGTTGCTATGCGGAACTATTAAAAATCCTCGCGGGGGTGTCGTGTTTTGGGATAATTAAACGCCGAGGGTGTGTTTGGTTTTGTACACACGAAAATATGGGCAGGTTTTGGTCTTGTTTTGTTGATATTACATAAAACCGCACACATGGTGCGTTTGGCGTTCATATAAACAGCCGTAGGGTGTGCGTTTGAGTGTTGGTGACACCGAAAAAAAAGGGTGGCGTTTTAAATTAAAAGTATTTTACCCGATTAACATTTCGTTTATATTATCGATTAATTGTTATATGTGATGAAAATCTAATAAACTTGCGACGTCTAATAAAAATGTGATATAAATATAAAAAAACGGGATTGGAATAATAAATCTATAATCGATACTATATATATTTAGATGAGACGTTTGAACTAAAAATGGACTTTGGCCGCGTTTAATGTAACGAATAATTTAGAAGAGTCAGAAAAAATTAACATTAATTCGGGATTCCGAGATTGGAAAAGATAGATTTTGTGTTACAAAATAATAACAAATTATATTTGACGGAAACGTTTTTTGATATAAACGGGACTTTTAAAAACTCTCAAATAAAACGAAGAAACAATGAACTGAATCGACATATACACTATAGTTAGAAAAATAGTAGTGCTATTTTTAATATATATTTAAAACATGGCACGATTTATTATAAATTAAAAAACATACTAGAGCACATTCGAGTCTATCCGTTTTATTCACACATAATTGTTTCATGGGCTTCCGCGAACACGAAAGTTGTTCGTAAACTTAATGACATTTTACTTTGCCTGGACACCAACGCGTAGGATATGTCATGCCTAATTAAAATAAAAGTCTTAAAAAAGTCAAGATATAGCATAATTAAAGACGGAATAAGCGTGTCAAAACTAAAGGTACGAATTAATAAAATTATTTTATTCCTATTAAATAAAATAATAATAAGATTTTATAAAAGATCATCTATGAGTTAAGGATTCTAAATGGTTTTACAAAAAAACAAAAAAAACGAGAACAAGGATAAAAAAGACAAAAAAAAAATAAAAAACACAGGACATAAAAAAAACGGAAAGGGATATCTAAAAAAAATAGTAAACTTTCTCTCTTACTTTAAAATAAAATTAGAATATAGAAATATACTAAATTAAAGGAATGTTAAAAACTGGAAAATAGTATATAATATAAACATAGCAATATACAAAAACTATCAAAACTAATTACAAAAAAGGGGATAAAGTGTTTAAAAAAAAGACCACTCGCCCAGAAATAGAATTTCTCGAGTAACATGTAATATAAAGATAAAATGATAATACATAATAAAAAATCATGAATGAATAAAAAGATCGAGGTAAAAACGATGTTTAGCACCATAAGAAGCAAAGCAACAACTTACAGGACAACATATCATATTTAAATTACAGTAAATAAAAAATACAAAAGAAACTCAAAACCGACAAAATTCACATCCCCATGGTAATAAAAAAACAAATAGATATAGCAATTACGAATACCGTATCACCGAGTCATGCAACATAATTTAATTCACGTATTAGATTAAAAAACAAATTGGATTAAAAAATTGATGTGTCGTAAAAAACCAGGACTATAACATTCATATATTAAAATAAATAAAAAATAAAACAATAACACAAAGAGAGATTCAAATTTTCACAAATACGCCGGGCCCCACCCGACTGCTCACCCGGCTATTATGAACAAATCTTTTTATTAAATCCAGTAAAACACCCCACACCCCCCCCACCCCCGTCTCCTCTTGTTTTTGCCAACCAAATCTCATTATCCCATATTAAACCCCCCAATCAATAAACTATACAAACACCAACACCCTCCACCCCAGGACCGAACCACCACCAACAATTCACCACACCAACTACACCAACACACTCCACAACAACAACATACACATCCACCAAACCACTTTCTACTAACCCAACACCATCAATCAACAACACCCCCCCACACTTTTCATAATAACAATAACCCCCTTCCACAGCCAACCCACCTACCACCCCAACCACCCTCCTTCAAGAAATTATGGTCTAAACCCCCAAAGCCATAACCCACAACGGCACCATCACACCCTCCCCCACCACCACCACCCAACCCATCATACATACCCCCCCTCACCCACCCAACCCCCCCCCCAACCACCCCACCTCCAACCCCCACCACCACCCCACATCCCCCCACCCAACCACCCGCCCACCCACTAATAAAAAACCCCCCACGTCCCTCCACCTAAAACAACCACCCAAAAAAATTTCTTTTATCTCCACCCAAAGACACACCCCCCCACAATAAATGGTCACCCAATAAATCCCCAACCCTAACCACCACCCCCACATAACCTCAAAAACCCCCACCCTTCTACAACACCTCATCCCACCCAAACCTACCCCAACCCCAAACCCTACCCCTCAACCTCACTCTCAAAACAATGTCAAACTACACCACTAAAGCAACCCCAATCCAACTCAAACCCACCAAAAAACAGCAACCCGATCACCCGTCACCCTATTCCACAACCTCCCCATCCCAGCCCACCAAACCTCCCCAAAACAACCCACACAAAAACAACACGTCACAAACAAACCCCCAAAAACACCAACGCCACCACCTCATCAATCAACCCCCCCCAATTAAACCGCCCCACTAACTTAAATCCACTCTCACCCCTCGACGTTTGTCACCCACAATCGCGTAAGACAGAAAACAAAACCCACAAAACATCACACACCCAACCCCAACACACAATTTTAGATATGGATTAACAAAGAAAAACCACTCCCCAATCCCGCCAAAAAAGACCCCCACATCAATACCCCCGACGCCTTACTTAATATACTTTAAAGTTTCCTAACCTACAATACAACCCCACTCAACACCCCCCCCCCCCCCCTCCAAGATCCCCTATATTCGCCCCCCTCCTCCTCCCCCCCCCCAACACCCACTCAACACCCAATTCCACCAATCAACCCCAAGGAACGTAAACGAACCCAATACTCTTTGCCCTACCATAAAAATAACAATCTCAACAAATCCCCCCCACACCATCCGAATAATTATTCCTACAATACCTTCAAACATCCTCCATTGCAGCCCCCCCTCTCAAAAACAACAACACCCAACTATCCACTCTATCCACCAAACACACTACAAACTAAAACAACTAAAACCAAATAAAAACACTACAAACACCCAACAACGCATCACCACACCCAATTATCAACAACTACCCCACTCACTAACACAAAAACAACCTACACTACCACTGCCCCAGCATAATTGTAACACGTTACAATTCTAACTTCAACCACCAGTCCACAACAATCCCCTCTGTCACTCGAACCCAGACCATACCCCAACCCAACTACTGGATATCTCTACTCACAATCCATAACATATCACTGCCCGAATTGGGTACATACAAGTCTACGTCACAGCGTCATGAACTGTAAATCACTTGGAGGGTGAGCGCGAATGTTATGAAATAGATCTATTCGGGTGTGGATCCCTGTTCGGGTGATTAAGCTATCGCCGGTAACGAACATTATAGCGTGATGTCCACGCGAATGATATAAAATAGATCTATTCGGGATTGACAACCCCCGTTCGGGTGACTAGCTATCACTAGGAACGAACGTTATAACATGTCGGATTACGTTGGGACTATAGGGCCCCCCGACAAATACATAATTGGTACTTTTGGTGACATTATATTTGTCATGCATTATTTATAAAAATCTTTGGGATAAGATTGGTACATTTTGGTGACATTAAATTAACCATGCATTCTTTATAAAATCTTTGGGATAAGATTGGTACATTTTGGTGACATTAAATTAACCATGCATTCTTTATAAAATCTTTGGGATAAGATTGGTACATTTTGGTGACATTAAATTAACCATGAATTATTTATAAAATCTTTGGGATAATATTAGTACTTTTGGTGACATAAAATGGGTCGTGCATATTTTATAAACATTTTACATGGCATTGTGATGACACAGTGGATAAATATATTTGTTGAAACTTACATTCATATTTAAACTAATCTATGAACTCACCAACTTTATGTTGATCGTTTTAAGCATGTTTTTCTCAGGTAAATTAGATGCTCGGATTTCTTGAAGTGCATTGGAGTCTATACATTCAAGCTTTTCATTGTGATGCAATTATGGGACAAATGTTTTATTAAATTCAGATTTTTATTAAATCAACAAATGTTATTTTTCAAACGACACCTAGAGGTATCAACGAATAATCGATCCTTCAAATAATACCATCGGTTTAAGCTTTAACGAACCGACTATCTCCATAATATCCTCCTCTTTATTGCAGTGATTTTTTTTCCATTTTTTATAAACATGCTATACTACAAAACTCGATGTAATTTCACCATCTTCACGATCATAATAACTCCGGATAACTTCTTCCATAATTCTTCGTTCTTCGGACGTACCAATAATTGTGATGGTAGTAAAAATACATGAGTTTGACTACTTTTACATTCCCAATTGAAATGTACAATTTTTTCAACCATACCAAAGATGGAAAATAACACAAGACACAAGAAATACATACTTTACACTTAAAGCAACTAGCAACTGATAAATGGACTTGATCTAACAGGGTACACTAAGGTGTAAAGGTGTAACGAAACAAATAGTTGGTGTTATCCTAAAGGATTGGCTCTACTGTTTTTTCTAGGGGATCTTACTCTTAAAGTGAGAGTAAACAAAGGGTTTATACGGGGATTAACTAACCGGTGTGGTTAGTTAATAACACAACATATATAGGCTTTTTGGGTGTAATCCTAGAAATTTACCAATTTAAATAAGTTACTCCATCTAAATCTATAGTACTCATTATTTTGGTCTCGAATAGATATACCAAACCAAGTTCTAAAGTTTACAACATCACCGGCACACTTATATTTTTGTAGAATTTTGAGTAAATATTTGGAAACGGATAAGGCTGAATCCTCATAATATCTAATAAGAGTTATGTGTGCGGGTCATGTAACCAGTAATTTCATAAAAGTATGCTTGAAATTTTTAAATTTAAGCATTTTAATGTTAAAAATAGGACATGTATCATTCTAGTTCCCATCCCCCCACTTAAATTATACAACGTCCTTGTTGTATACATAAAACATTAAAAATGGAAAATAAAATAATTAGAACGAGAAACTCCCCTGATATTTACTAGGTAGATTTTCCATGTTGATTTAATGAGCAAGAACCAGATGATCAATACTTCACCAACATCGTCGATTTCTTTCCAGCGAGGTCATGTGCAAAATATAAGAAAACCATGCAATCCTATCTTGGGTATCCTACGGTTAATAATAAAAAATAAAAATAAACTGTACATGCAATCGATACGCCGTATCTAGAAACCTGGATACGCCGTATGGAGAAACCTGTAAAGAGTTCCTATACGGGTCAGTTCTGCTAAACACGTCGTGTCATATAATGAATATGCGTATAGAAAAAAACTGACAATAATGTTTTAAATATGCAAAAATAAAGGACTGATAACGTCCAGACATTCAATACGCCGTATGGTATTGAGCGGATACGCCATATTGATGTCCGGGAAGACTGACTCTATTAAAAAAATAAAAATTTGTCCCGGTTGTCTCCCAGGAAGCACTTTTCTTTTCAGCAAAGTCTTTAAGTTGACTTTCTCTTTCAGCTTCTTTCTACTCGGCTCTTGTCACTACCCATCCTTCGTCTATGCTACGAAAGATCTCTTGGTATGCGCGACATGCATCTTCATTGGTATTTGCCAAATCATCGTATTCACATTCCTTTACAACAACATACTCTTCATCTTGTCCAAATGAATACTTGATCATCTTAAATCTTCTAATCTTGCAAACCGACGCATTATGAGCGGCATCACATTGTCTATCATTACGTTGTTCCTCCTTTTCCTGAACATTACTATTATTGCATGCTTTACCGTTCTTACCGAATATACGATTAACATCAAGATTAGGATTATGGGTAGTAATGAAGTTTGCGTATGGTCCTCGTATGTGATCCCTCTAATTAGCAAACGGAGAGCATTCTTGATCGCTGACCTTCCACCAATAATCTTGAAGCTTTACCAATAGTTCATCATCGAGTTCGTGGAAATTCCTAAAAGACGTCTTTAACCATGCGCAAAAATTTATTACACTTTGACTTGTTTTACCTCATGATTTTTTCATAAATGGCTTTTTGCTTTAACGCTTCTTTTTTTAAATTCCCGTCTGTTAACTCATCATACCATTTATAGTCTTGAAAATATGTCATGTAACCAACCCGAAACATTCCCGGTAACTCTCCTCCGTTACAGATCCATCATCATTTGAACTGCAGATGGGCCACTTAGTTAGATGGATTGTATTCCATATCTACTTCTCGTGCGTATGTTTCTCTTTGTCTGTTAATCTTCGAGTATTCTTTGAATTGCAGCTTATAACTTCTGATCAACCATGTACCAATCACCCCTTTCTTGATATTTTTATCCATTGTTTTATGATTCCATACTTGAGGTCCAACCATTTTTATCAGTTTGCTGAATGAATACACTGTATTGGTTAAGAAAGTTAGATACGCCGTATCCAATTAAAGTGAATACGCCATATCGAGTTATCAACCAGAACAGTGTATAGAAAGAAAAAAATAAACATACTGTTGGGATTAAAAGCCTTCTTAAAGTTACTGCTGATAAGGTTTGTGTTACTGCTGCTAAGCAACAGTTAGTGTTGTTCATTAACTTTAATGAAAAATATGCTAAGTAGTTAGTGTTGCTAGTATATATTAGTACTGGTAGTTCACAATTACTACTGCTAGTATATATTAGTACTGCTAGTGTAAATTTAGTACTGCTGGTGAAGATTGAAGAAAATATTCTAAGTAGTTACTACTGCTTGTACACAGTTAATGCTACTGGTACAAAGTTACAACTCCTCAAAGATTAAGACTGCTGAAAGAGTTTCTAACGTCAGAGAAAGGATAAAGACAGAAGAAAGGATAAAGATTGTTTGGAGAACAAGATTACTTACGTGATAAGTATTAGTTATTTATAGAATAGATCATAAAGAATATTTTAAGTTTTAGAAATATATTGTAAATCGACTATGACTCCTTGATGTATAAAAGGAGGTCCTAGGACATAGAGTTTGCTATCTAAAAATCTTTTGTTTTGATATCATTATAGCTTCAATGTTTTGTAACCCTAATACTAGTTAGAGTATTCGTATTAATATATTGAATCTTTGTTTTGTAATCTGTGTGTTCATTAGAATTACTGTTCTATTGCATATTCTTCTTATTGATCAAAGATTAGATTCCGCATAATCATTGATATATTTTACAAAGTTTCTATCATAGTTGTGTTGGATTTATCTAGCATAACTAAACCTTACACAAGCTAAGGAATTCAAGATCTATTCAAGTGGGATCAACAAGTGGTATCAATGAATCTTGTTGAGAAGCTTTGAATAAGAAGAAACTGCTTTTACACACAAGGTATGTTTGTTACAAAGAGATTGATCAAGTCTTAGTACATATGGTGGCTGCATCAAAAGCGCCTATGCTCAAACCAGGTGAGTATGAGCTTTAGAGGATGAAGATGGAATAGTGCATCCAGATAATTGATTATTCTCTATGGGAAGTCGTAGAGAATGGTAATGCACCTCTAATAACAAAAGTTGTTGAAGGTGTTGAGACTACAATTGCTGAAGAAAAGGCACAAAGGAGGTTAGAGTTGAAGGCAAGAAGCACTTTATTGATGAGCAACCCTAATGAACATTAATTGAAGTTTAACTCCATCAAAGATGCCAAGTCATTGTTGCAGGCTATTAAAAAGAGGTTTAGAGGGAATGCTGCTACTAAAAAGACTCAGAGGAATCTTTTAAAGCAGCAATATGAAAATTTTACTGCCTCTAGCTCAGTGGTGTTAGATCAAACCTTTGATAGGCTTCAAAAGCTTATCAGTCAGTTAGAGATTCTTGGTGAAAGTATCTCACAAGAGGATGTAAATTAGAAATTCTTAAGAAGTCTGTCACCAGAATGGAACACACATACCATTGTATGGATGAACAAGCCTGAGATAGATACATTAAGCCTGTATGATCTTTACAACAACCTAAAGATCTATGAACCAGAGGTCAAAGGGACATCAAGCTCAAGCACAAACACACAAAACATAGCCTTTGTGTCCTCAAACAGCACCAGCGGTACAAATGGAGCAGTTAATACTGCTCATGGTGCTACAACTGCTAGCACTCAGCTACTACTGTTAAATCAACAACAATTGACAACTTGAGTGATACTGGCATCTGTGCTTTCTTTGCGAGTCAACCAAACAGTCCACAACTTGATAATGAGGATTACAACAAATTTATCCTGATGATTTAAAAGAGAAGGATTTAAGGTGGCAGATGGCTATGCTAACAATGAGGGCAAGGAGATTCTTGAAGAATACTAGAAGGAAGTTTTTTGTGAATGGTATTGAGACCATTGGGTTTGATAAGTCTAAGGTGGAGTGTTACAACTGCCACAAAAGGGGACACTTTGCAAGGGAGTGCAGGGCTCCAAGGAACCAAGAAAACAGAAATAGGGAGATCACAAGAAGGGTTGTGCCAGTAGAGACAACTACTTCTAATGCTTTGGTGTCTTGTGATGGTTCTGGTTATGATTAGAGTGATCAAGCAGAAGAAGGTCCAACTAACTTTGCACTCATGGCTTATCTTCTACAAGTTCTAATTCTGAGGTATCTACTGATTTAAACTGTTCATCATCTTGTTTGGAAAATGTTAAAATTCTTAAAGAACAACATGAACAACTATTAAAAGACTTAAGGACATCTAAGTTAAATGCTATTGCTTATAAAACAGGTTTAGAGTCTGTAGAAGCAAGACTTCTAGTTTATAAGAAAAATGAGTCTGTTTATGAGTAAGATATCAAGGTCTTAAAACATGATATTCATTTAAGAGAAGTAGCCATTACAGAGCTTAGGAGGAAGTTGGAACTGGCTCAAAAATAAAAAGATGAAATTCAGCTAACAGTAGAAAATTTTAAGAATTCATCTAAAAGTTTAAGCAAACTAATAGACTGTTAGATAGTTGATAAGTGCAAAATAGGTATAGGGTATAATGTTGTTCCACCTCCCTATACAGGAAACTTTATGCCTCCAAAACCTGATTTGTCATTCTCTGGTCTAGAAGAGTTTGTGAATGAGCCTATAGTTAGTGAACCTACAGTTAAGAAGCCTGTAGTTGAGACTAGTAAAGCTAAGGCTCGTGTAGACAAGCCTAAGGTTGTCAGGAAGAACTTTGGTCCCCCACTTATTGAAGATTGGATATCAAATAGTAAGGATGAAGCAGAGTCAAAGCCTAAGATAGAGAAGAAAACTATAAAACCTAGTTGTGCTAAAATAGAGTTTGTTAAATCTAAAAAGCTAGTAAAATCTCCTAGGAAAACAACTGATAAACAAGGTGATCAAAATAGGCTGAACACACATAGTCCTAGAGGAAACCAAAGAAACTAGAATTACATGATGTCTCAAAGATTAGGGAGTAATTTTGAGATGATTAACAAAGCTTGCTATGTGTGTGGAAGTTTTGATCACCTGCAGTATGATTGTGATAATCATTAGAGACAGTTTAATAATAAAAAGATGGTAAAACCAATATGGAACTATGTTAGGATCACATAAATGGACCCGAACAAAGAAGCTTCGGTCACTCGAAGATACAAGACAAAAGTCTAGCTCGTTTAAGCGTGTAATATTATATAAACGGGCCATTAATGAAAAAGCCTATCAAAGCCAAAGGTCAAGGCCCTAGGCCGGTCTATACTAGGTCTAGAGAGGCTATATAAAGCCATTTTTTCTTCTTTTTTAGGTTAGCTACTCCATAATATTTTTCATCTTTAGGGTTTGTAGCCACTCTTGTTTCTTTCAAAAAAAAAGTTCTTTAATGTTTAATCTTTTGTGCTATTGATATTGTGATTAATCTATGGAATGATCTAGGGATGCCAAAAGTGATTGTTTGGATGTGTTTTTGAATCGAATTTTTTTAAAAAAAGTGGGGTTCGATTTTTTTTGTGTGTCTTGATCGAAAGGAATCACAAAAAAATAAAGGGGCGTACGTTTAATTATGGTTCGAATTGAATTGGCAAACTATTTGTGGATTTACAAAATTTTCGTGACATATAGAAGATTTTTTCTTGATTGCGTTTTGAGCATCTTCATATTGCGTTTTGAGGATCTTCATGTTGCGTTTTGAGAATTCAGGTTGCGTTTTGAGCATATAGGGTTGCGTTTTGATATACAGGTTGCGTTTTGAAGACCACTCTTGCGTTTTGACTAAACGTTACGCTGGCAAAAAAATTTATCCATTGCGTTTTGATCAAGGCATTGCGTTTTGACAAACCTTTGTTGCGTTTTGACAATCCATTGCGTTTTGACAAACCTTTGTTGCGTTTTGACAATCCATTGCGTTTTGACAAACCTTTGTTGCGTTTTGACAATCCATTGCGTTTTGACAAACCTTTGTTGCGTTTTGACAATCCATTGCGTTTTGACAAACCTTTGTTGCGTTTTGACAATCCATTGCGTTTTGACAAACCTTTGTTGCGTTTTGACAAACCTTTGTTGCGTTTTGACAATCCATTGCGTTTTGACAAACCTTTGTTGCGTTTTGACAATTCATTGCGTTTTGACATCAAGCTAAGTTGCGTTTTGCTTGATTTGCCGTACGGTCAAGACTCTTCCTCTTTGAGCGAGAGCCCTGTCATTTTTTGGCCATTCGGAGTCATTTAGGCCCTCAAAACAGCATTTTACTGTTTCAAAATTTACCCGAAAATCATAAACCTCACACCAAGTCATCAATCAACAGTCACTTAAGATCAGATCATTCATAAACAAAGTTAATCAATGGCAACCAATGAAGAAACAAATGCAGCTGGTACAAAAAATAAAGAGGGATCCGAATTTGTTTGTGTGTTTGCTTTCATTCTTGATTCATAGATGGTTTATGTTTAGATCTAATATCATAATAACCATCTCGTTAGCAATCAAGGATTCGGCTTAATTTTAGCCTAAGTGGTACGTGTTTTAATCTTGTGTGTTTGAAAAAATTAAATTGAACGAGCCTTAATACATCTATCTGATTTCGACTTAATTTTTTTTGATCTCATCGAAAGTTTTTTTTAGAAAAATTTCGGCTTATTTTTACAAAAATAAATTTCGGCTTATTTTATTTAAAAAAAAAGAGTTTAGGCATATTTTTTAAAAAAAAGAAAAGAAAAGTAAGAGATCTATATTTTTGAGAAGAAAATATTTGTTTTCTAAAATCAAGGGATTTGATATAATCCTAGTGGAGGTTAATTTTGGAAAGTAAATAATTGGTTCCTAAAGTCAAAGGATATAATCTTTTGGGAAGTAAATAATTATAATCCTAGTGGAGGTTAATTTTGGGAAGTAAATAATTGGTTCCTAAAGTCAAGGGATATAATCTTTTAAATTTGGAAATTATATTCTTGTTCTTTTCTTTCCTCCTACACAAGATCAATTCATTATTGTTTTACGGTTTCTTCTTGATTTTGTAAAATCCCGCGAAAGATACGATTCTTTTCTCGGTTTTAATCAAAGATTTGTAAAATCCCGTGAACAGTAATTGACTTCAACCAAACACAAATCAAACAAAAACAACACCAAACACAAATAAAACAAATCAACAATCACTCAACGATCAGATCATTCAGTTCTTAGAATTCAAAAACCAAAGATGACTGATAAGGATTCAAGTGCTGCAGGTTCAAAACCTATGACTCCTTTTGTTCACACTCGTCCAGCAAACAATGAGGTACACAAAAAGGTTTGGAAAATTAAAGAGTACCTTACTGCGTTTGAGCCAATCATACAAAATGGAAGAGCACAACCATGTTGGTCGGAGTATAGACGCAGTTTTGTTAACGAGATTATACCATTTTATGAAAACATCAAAAACCTTTCTCAAAACCTAGATACTGACATCTATACAGAAGTAAAGGAGTTTGAGCGTAGTCTTGATAAAATGGAAAGTGACTATGACAAGTGTCTTGCGGATAACAAGCGCCTTGGTGACAAAAATAAGCATCTTCTTGCAAAGACAAGGCATCTACAAAGAGTGATGACGAATCTTTGGAATGACAATGAGCGCTTCATTGCTGATAATATAGCAAAAGACATCTGCTCTTTTGTGCTTTCTTCTGAAAAGCAAGTGTCTCCGAGATCGAATTGCAGTTGTAAAGAACTTCAATCAAATTACGATAAGGGACACTCCAGAGTCGTTGCACTTGAAGCTGAGGTTTTAGAGAAACAACAAATGCTTGCCAAATCTGAACACCAATCCTCTCTTATACAAAAGCAGTTTGTTGATCTACAACTCAAATTTCAAAACTACAAAGAACGTCTTCAAAATGAGAAGGTTTGTGTGCCGCCGAATGCAACTGCATCAAATGCTATTGTTGAAATTAACCAGTTAAAATACCAGCTTCAAAGGAAGGATGACACCATCAGGAATCTGGAAACTCAGATCAACATCATGAGAATGTTGAATGCAATGCAAGCAAGAAATATGTCGTCTAGATACCCACAGGTCAAACTTGATTTGAAACAAAGTTAGTCAGGAAACAAGCCCTAGTGTTTAGCGTAATAAGCGTAACCGCCGGAGGGGGGGGGTGAGCTTGTGCAAGAAAACATATTTCGCTTTAATCCATCTTTCAGGAAAGAAAATCAATTGCATTTTTACAATCTGAAAAGGAAAAAGATATTTTATCTGAAAAAAGGGATCTAGAGATAGTTATCTTGATGAAATAGTTTGTTTAAAGAAATGCTAAAAAATTGCAAGAGATATGTTGCAAAGATTTAAACATCCCAACACACATATTCCTATGGCTTTATAAGACATACCTAAAGCCGCAACCGCTGACTTGCACAAGGACATCCTAGGTACCCGTAACCCAGGTCTAGGTTATATGGCCAAGCGTGCTCAACATGTTTGTATGATGCTGATACCCTTTTGCATCCTACTCACCACCCGTTAGTATCATGGGATCAGTAAAGGAGGTCTGGTTCACCAAGTTGTTAGCATGAAAAAGATGAATGAAAAACCAAGGCATGTTCGACCCGAGAATGGCTTCTATGAGAAGCTAAATGCCCTTAAGTTTGTTCCTCAACAGGAACTGTCCCGAGAACAGGCGTATTGGCTTTCCGCCAATGAAATTGCTAGTAATGCTAGTAACCCTGCCACACCTGTTACTCCTTTTGTTCATAATCGTCCACCTCCAAGTCAAGTTCTGTTTCATCTTCAAAAGGTTAATGCCGTTTTTCATCAATTTGAGGGTATCATAAATGAACGAACAACACAAAAACCACTCTATGTTTCTGAATGGTGTTTTGATTATGCCAAACAGTTTGTTGAACAATAACTGGTACCATTTTATGACCATTTTAAAAAACACATAGAATCTGCTAATGAAACAATTTTCAAAGAAGTAAAAGAATATGAACAGATTTTTGATGACTTGGATGCGGAGTATGAACGATGTGTTCTTGATAACAAGAACCTGACCATAGAGAAGAAAAATCTTTTAATCAAAAATGACTGCTTAATTGCTGAATGTTTAGAAAAAGATATCTGCTCTATTGTGCTTACTTCCGATATTGTTGTGCCCCCTAGTTCGAATTGCCTTTGCGAAGATCTTAGATCTGCATGCGATAGGGAACACACTAAAGTTCTTGAACTTGAAGCTGAAGTTTTAAAACAACAAAAGATGGTCATTGAATCTGAGTGAAAAGTAAACTTCATTTATAAAAGACCCATATTGATTTACATTAAACTTCAAAACTATAAACAGTGCATAGACACTTCTAGTGCCTCCAATGCAATTTTTGAAATTAACAAGTTAAGAAAACAGCTTCAAGGGAAAGATGACACTATCAGGAATTTAGATGCTCAGATCAACATCATGAAGGTGTTGAATGTAGGATCCACTGTAGGTAGCTTTGATAAGCAGGCCTTAGAAACTGAGTTAACTCAGTTGAAAGATGCGATCACTTCAGTTAGGATTCAGAATGATGGATTTAAGGCAGAGAATGTGAATCTGAAACGACATTATGAAGAACTGTCGAAATCTAATGCTTACTCACGTTCTACATTCACCACAAAGATTAATGCCTTAACTGTTGAGAATGCCATTCTGAAAACTGAGCTGAGTGGCAAAAAGAGTAGTGGATCTACAGCCTCTGAGAAACCCAAAGTACTTGCTTCAGGGATGTATACCAACAGTTCAAAGTACGTTCCACCTCCAAAAAGAGCCAACTGGGTAAAACCAACCCCGTTGCCTAAGAAAAAGCAAGTTACTTTTCAAGAACCCCCCAGGACTTCAAATAGACCCACACAGAAACCACCAGTGCAACAAAACAAGAAGCCTAATGTTTCTGTAAATCTGTCTACAAGAACTAAACCTGCCACTGAATCTCGCAAACCTATGCCAAAGAGCCACACTTGGAACCATCGTATCTTGCCCAGTAAAAGTGTGAACGCGAGGAGAGCAGCAGATCACAATAGGAAGTTGAATGTTGTTGATCATAATCAGTTTGTGATCTATTTGCCTTTTTTTTTTTTTCTTTTTTTTTTTTTTTTAGTTCTTTGAAGTCTGTGAATACCAAAACCCCCCAGGCCAAACATAGTGTGAATCATACTAAGAAGGTTTGGAAAGCAGCCAGAAATCATAATGTGAACACTACTAAGACAACTTGGAGACCAACTGGAAAGGTTGTTGGTAGTGTTAAGCCTCAGTGGAAACCCACAGGACGACATTTCGCGTTGTATGATAACTGTCCTTTAACTAGGATAATGGAACCCATTGTTGAGCCTTTAGAACTTACCCCGAGCGCTAGTTCTAGCCCCAAAATAACTATGGTCTCTAGGTTTACTGATCATAAACTTAGTGATCGACAGGCAGGTTCCAAAGGGATCTCTGGTATTTTTGATTGTTAACTAACCGGAACCCTTCAGGGCATCCTATCACCGTAAATGTTTGTGTTATCGCAGGTAGTACAAATTGTTCTATGGTATCTGGATTCTGGATGCTCAAGACATATGACCGGTGATCGTGCGCGACTTATCAACTTTGTAGAAAAGTTCATTGGTACTGTGCGATTTGGCAACGATGAATATGCAGCAATCGTTGGCTATGGTGACTATAAACTGGGTGACACTATCATATCTCGAGTCTATTATGTTGAAGGACTCAAGCACAACCTATTCTCTGTAGGACAGTTTTGTGATGGAGGTTTAGAAGTTGCATTCCGACAGCATTCATGTCACATCCGCAACTACGATATGGTGGATCTACTCAATGGTTCAGTACTTACAACCTGTACTCCATCTCACTGAATGATATGATGTCAGCTTCACCAGTTTGCTTGCTTACAAAAGCCTCTTCAACGAAGTCATGGTTATGGCATCGTCGGTTGAATCATCTGAATTTCGGGACCTTGAACGAATTGGCTCGAAATAATCTAGTCAGAGGTTTACCCATGCTGAAATATGACAAAGACCATTTGTGTCCATCTTGTCAGCTAGGTAAAAGCAAGAAAGCATCACATCCACTAAAGGCGGAAAACACCAATACTGAAGTCTTATACACTACATATGGACCTCTGCGGACCAATGAGAACGGAAAGTATCAACGGAAAGAAGTATGTTTTGGTGATAGTAGATGATTACACCAGATTTGGATGGGTAAGATTTCTTCGAACAAAGGATGAAACTCCTCAAGTGATTGAGAAGTTTATTGTGAAGACTCAACGAGCCCTTAATGCTACTGTTCGATTTGTCAGAAACAGATAATGGAACCGGAGTTTGTGATAAGACTCTCGACAGGATGGTTTGAGAGTGTTGGTATTTCTATGTAAACGAGCGTACCCCCCCCGGTCTCCACAACAGAACGCGTTGTCGAAGACGGAACCGAACTCTTATGAAGTCTGCTTGTACTTGGCTCATCTTTGCGATAGCTCATGTTCCTATTGAGGCTGAAGGGTAGGCCACTGCGTGTTATTACGCTCCAATCATCTCTTGTAACACACGCTTCACGGAATAGAACTACTTATGAACTGCATGAAGGGTGAAAGAATCCTAATCTAAATAATTCCTCGAGTGTTTGGTCTCTGTGCTATCTACCAATGACTACGATGCGTTGGTAAAAGCTCAAGCGAAAGCAGATATAGGGTATTATTTGTTGGCTATGGTACAACCAAGAAGGCGTACCGAATCTACACAATGAAACGCGCAAGATTCAAGAAACCGTCCATGTTGCCTTCGATGAACTTACGAAGGGTTGACGTCTGTCAAATACAGTTCAGGGCCTAGCACCTAAACAAATGACTTCTTTTTTTTTTTTTTTTTTTTTTTTTTCTTTTTTTTTTTCTTTATGTGCCAAATTAGTAAGAACTCGAACTTACTGCTTTACAGTAGGAAGCAGCCGTTCTGAGACTAGTAAAAGACACAGATACCACCTAGTGTCCCTCCTATCAAAGAAACAGGTAGACAATTTGTTTCAATGGTTTGATGATGATGAGGTCATTCCACCTCCGATTGTTCCGATACCTCCGGTTAATGTTCATGCTGCCCCGGCACCCAAGAATGCCAATGGTTCTCCTTCCACAACAGGTTTATCTCAGAAGGCGCTCCCTGCAGTTATGAAGACTCTTACCTAATCAAATACCTCTAACAGATACTTGTGATTCTGATGTGAAACATGTTCGAAACATGTTAACATAGTAATTGTGCTTGACACCTTTAATGCTCCTGAACTGATTCAGGAAGCATCTTCTTCCAACATCTGTCAATGATTGATGTTACTCCCCATAACCAATTACCATCACGTGCAAAGTGGACTCAAGCCACATCCCCTGCTGAAAACATTATTGGGGATAAAGGGGGACGATGTTTCTACCAGGGAAACAGCTAGAAAAACGACGCGATATGTGTTCGTCACATGAATTCTTAACTCATGTTGAACCAAAGACTTACAAGCAAGCCTTAGAGCACTCGTGCTGGATTGAGGCTATGCAGGAAGAAATTCATGAGTTTGAACGTCTAGATGTATGGATACTTGTACCCTATCCAGATAATATTCTTATCATCCCGCTCAAATGGATTTTCAAAATTAAGTTGGATGAATATGGAGACGTCTTGAAGAACAAAGCTCGGTTAGTGGCGAAAGGATATCGTCAGGAAGCTGGTATTGATTTTGAGGAATCATTTGCTCCGGTTGCTAGATTAGAAGCGATCAGACTCTTCATTGCTCACGCAGCAAGTATGAACATGGTCATCTTCCAGATGGACGTGAAAACCGCCTTCCTCAACGGCGAACTGAATGAAGTTGTCTATGTTAGTCAACCAGAAGGATTTGTAGATCCAGAGCATCCATCGCATGTGTACCGACTCAAGAAAGCTCTCTATGGGCTTAAACAAGCTCCACGTGCGTGGTATGACAAGCTATCAGCGAATTTAATCAAGTCAGGATTTACAAAGGGGCATGGTCGATCCAACTCTGTTCACCAGGAAAGCAGGCAAACATATTCTACTGGTACAAATATATGTTGATGATATTATTTTTGCCTCTACCAACCCCAAAGCATGCAAATTATTTGCATTTGAGATGAACTCAACTTTCAAGATGTCGATGATGGGACAAATGTCATTCTTTTTAGGATTACAAGTTTCTCAAAATCCAGAGCATCTTTATCAACAATCACAAATATGCTCAGGTAATCTTGAAAAAGTTTGGTTTTGACTTCATGTAACACCATTGACACTCCAATGGCGGAGGTCCCGACTTGGATGAAGATAAGGAGGAAAGCTAATTGATCCTACAACCCCAACACACATCGATTTCGTGTATGGTTGGCTCCCTTATGCTATCTTAGTGGCATCTAGACCTGACATAGTATTTGCTGTTTGTATGTGTGCACGATACCAGGCTAAGCTACTGAAATGCACCTTACTGCTATAAAGCGGATCTTTCGATACCTTAAAGGAAACCATTCAATGGGGTCTGTGGTATCCGAAGGACTCCGACTTTGAATAAAAGCCTTTGCAGATGCTGACTATGCAGGATGTCTGACAACGGAGAAGTACCTTCTGGCTCAGCTCTTATTTCTTGGACATCGGCTTGTTAGCTGGTCATACCAAAAAGCAGAAAGTACTGCTCATCTCAATACAGAAGCTTGAATAATCGCCCTATCAGGTGCTGTGCTCAAATCCTCTGGACTGCGCTCTCAACTACGAGACTATGGATTTGCGTTCAACAAATTCTGATGTATTTGTGGACAATCCAAAGTGCTATTGCTTTGTTGTTATAGTGTTCAACACTCGCGTTCCAAGCACATTGATATTCGTTACCACTTCATCAAAGAGCAGGTTGAAAGGAAAGTTGTTGAGTTGTATTTCGTGGAGACAAAATACCAACTGGCTGACATTTTTACGAAGGCATTACCGAGAGAGCGCTTGGACACTACTCCCCACTGCTTGGAGTTAAACAAATGTCACAGAGATCTCAAGAACTCTGGTAGAGTCTGTCTCGTGTAATCAAGTGTTTCACATTGTATATGTGTAGTGAATTAAAAAAAACTTAGTGTAGTATGATTACAGTTAATTCTGCTGTAACTTCGGACTTAACCAAAGATTGTAGTGTAGTTTCAGTGCATTATTTCTTTACAGACAAGAAGTTGTCTAAGCCCCGAACCATTTTTTATAAACAACTTGTTTTATCAAACATGTTCGGGTTAACCAAATCAAACATTGACACGGGTCATTGTTTAAAGGGAGAAGTCATGTATTTCTCAATGTTGTTACAGGTCAAAGGACGTTACTGTAGCTGATTCTATTGCTGAAAGATTGACACGACCAACCGCTTTACAAGTTCAAGACAGATTGCAGTATCATTCCATGGCTTGCAGTTATTTCAGACTGTAACCCGGTCTTAACCCAAAGACTTAATGTACGTTTCAGTGCATTATTTCTTCCACAGACAAGAAGTTGTCTAAGACCCGAACACTTTTTCTAATAAACAATTTGTTTTATCAAACATGTTCGGAGTCACCATTCAGACATTGACCAAAACCTTTTCTATTATACCCGGGTCATTGTTTGAGGGGGAGAATCAGGTATACTAACAGTTTTGCAGGTCAGTTGGATGCACTGTTGCTGATTCTATTACTGAAAGATTGAAATGAGCCACAACCTACGTCCTCAGGCAGATTGATTTCTCACTCCTGTCTCGGTATGTTTCAGATCTTGTTTCAATAATCACTTGATATTTGAGCTCATTTAGCTCACCTCAATGTTTAAGGGGGAGCTCCAAACATTTTAAGTCCATTATAGATCAAAACCAGACAAAAGTTGCATACTTTTGATCAGGGGAGAAAATGTGACTTAAATGTAAACCGGATAACTAATGATTCGATTGATTCAAAATGCTAAGTCCTATCCTTGCATGTGCAAAACATCTTTCGATTATCGATGCACATGTGTAGGGGGAGTAAAAGTGTTAATATACTCAACAATGTCAAGATACCAAAACTTTTGTGTAATACACAAGTATCTTGATAATACACAAAGAATCTTTTGTTTCATGATTGGGAAAGTGATCTTACGGAATGTAAAGGAATGAGATGTTGTACCACCAGGGTATTCGTAGAATACTCATATACTAGTCTTCGGACATCTGGTCTAGAGAACGGCGAACATTAGGGAATCTGATACTTAGGTATTAGAGGAACTAGCTTGTCACGTGCCGGAAAACCTGTCAAGAAGGTTCTATTAATGAATCTTTCTGATCACAGGTGCAGTATTCGTACTGTAATCATTGATCCTCACGGAATCAGAGGTTAATGTAACCGACCAGATTGAGTATCGTCTATACTTGGTCCCTTCAAAATATAAAACCTTTGTGTGTTCACAAAATGTTTTCTTTAGAACACATTAAGTGGATTTTTCATAACAAAATGTTTTTGTTGGTGACTAAATTGTTCTATGATAGCGAATGACGACTCAAAGTTTCCGATGCAAGACATGTGCTCATATCCTTACTCACATATCTGAAGAAATCAAGAAAGTTTACATACAAAGCTTCCGCACAAACTCTGAAAATCAATGTCTTCTTCAAATGCTAAACGTTATGGAGATTAGAAGAAGATACATCATCAAAGCTTTCAAAGATTCCAACAGATATGAGCATGTGAGACTAAAGATCAGCGTATGGCAAAGTCAAAGTGAAAGAAGATCACAAAGTAATTCAGAGAAGTAAAGCTTAAACAAGTCAAAGATCAAGATCAAGTCATCACATCAAGTTCTGAAGATCATGATCAAGGTGTTAAAGATTGAATTACCAAAGCACAACAAGTGAAGTACCCTATCATCAACGAGCTAAAGAGACAAGCACGAGTGAGCTTCAAACAACTTCTCATGACCTCATCTAGGGGGAGATTGTTAGGATCACATAAATGGACCCGAACAAAGAAGCTTCGGTCACTCGAAGATACAAGACAAAAGTCTAGCTCGTTTAAGCGTGTAATATTATGTAAACGGGCCATTAATGAAAAAGCCCATCAAAGCCCAAAGTTCAAGGCCCTAGGCCGGTCTATACTAGGTCTAGAGAGGCTATATAAAGCCATTTTTTCTTCTTTTTTAGGTTAGCTACTCCATAATATTTTTCATCTTTAGGGTTTGTAGCCACTCTTATTTCTTTCAATCAAAAAGTTCTTTAATGTTTAATCTTTTGTGCTATTGATCTTGTGATTAATCTATGGAATGATCTAGGGATCCTACAAACTATACTCAAAGGGTGAATCACCAGAATTTTTCTAGAATGACTCACCCCAATCCTAAAAGGAACATGGTTCCAAAAGCAGTATCAATGAAGTCTGACCTAGTATCACTTAATACTGCTAAACAAGTTAATACTGCTCACATAAAAACAATAGTGAATGGTGCTAGTCTAATGTCAAATCTTTCTAAAACAACACATTTAACTGTTAAGAGGCCCATTAATAAGAATAAAACATTTAAAAACAGAAATTTTAATCAGAAGGTTAATACTGTTAAGGATAAAAATGTTAATTTCATTAGGCCAAAAGCAGTAGTTAATGCCGCTAGGCCAAAAGCAGTAGTTAATGTTGTTAAGGGAAATAATGTTAATGCTGTTAAGAGCTTAGCTTGTTGGGTTTGGAAACCAAAGACTAAAGTTTTAGACCATGTTTCCAAACATAACAGTGCATCAATGAATTTTAAAAGATTTAATTTTATTGATGCACAAGGCAGATCCAAGTCAGTAATGGCTTGGGTCCCCAAAAGAGACTGATTTTCTTACCTTATGTGAAGGGCAATCTACAGCAAGATTTGCAGGAGAAAGGAGTGATTGACAGTGGATGCTCAAGGCACATGACAGGAAACATGTCCTATCTTACTGACTTTACTATGAAGAGATAAATGAGGATTTTGTTGCCTTTGGAGGTAACCCTAAAGGAGGGAAAATCACAGGCAGAGGTACAATCAAATCTGGTAATTTAGATATTAAGAATGTGTATTTTGTAAAAGAGTTAAAGTTTAACCTCTTTAGTGCCTCACAAATGTGTGACAAAAAGAATAGTGTTTTTTTTAATGACACTGAATGTATTGTTTTATCTTCAAACTTTAAAGTATAACTGTGATGAAAGACAAGTTTTACCTTACTGTTAATGTTCCTAGAAAGAACAATATGTATAGTGTTGATTTAAAGAATATTGTTCCTAAAGGCGGTCTAACTTGTCTCTTTGCAAAAGCCACATGTGATGAATCTAAACTTTGGCATAGAAGGCTTGGACACATAAATTTCAAAACTATAAATAAACTGGTTAAGGGAAATCTTGTAAGAGGTTTACCTTCAAAACTTTTTGAAAACAATCAAACCTGTGTTGCTTGTCAAAAGGGAAAGCAACATAGAGCTTCTTGTAAGTCCAAAACAGTAAGTTTAATCAACCAACCTTTACATATGTTGCATATGGATTTGTTTGGTCCAACATTGGTAAAAAGCTTAATGAAAAAGATGTATTGCCTAGTTGTCACAGATGATTACAGTAGGTTTAGTTGGGTTTTCTTTCTAGCTACTAAGGATGAGACTAGTGGCATTCTTAAGTCCTTTATAACTGGGGTAGAAAATCTAATAGATCAAAGGGTTAAGGTAATTAGGTATAACAATAGAATTCAGTTCAAGAATAAGGAGATGAATCAGTTTTGTGAGAGAAAATGTATTAAGAGAGAATTTAGTGTAGCTAGAACTCCTCAACAAAATGGAGTAGCTGAGAGGAAAAATAGAACACTAATTGAGGCTGCTAGGACAATGCTAGCTGATTCTAAGTTACCTATTACTTTTTAGGCTAAAGCAGTTAATAATGCTTGTTATGTGCAAAATATGGTATTAGTAACTAAGCCACATAACAAGACCCCTTATGAACGTTTTCTGGGAAAAAAACCAGCTTTTGGCTTTATAAGACCATTTTGGTGTCTTGTTACAATTCTTAATAACATAGATCACTTAGGTAAGTTTGATGGTAAGGCTGATGAAGGATTCTTTGTTGGGTACTCAATCAATAGTAAAGCGTTTAAAGTATTCAGCAATAGAACTAGAATAGTTGAAGAGAACCTGCATGTCCAGTTTAGTGAGGATACACCTAATATTGCAGGAAGTGGACCAAATTGGCTTTTTAATATTGATGCACTAACAAAGTCAAAGAATTATAAGCCAGTTGTTGCAGGAAATCAGTCTAATGGTAATGCAGGTACAAAAGCATGTGATGATGCAGATAAAGCTAGAATGGAGACAGTACCTGGCAAAGATTACATTCTGCTACCATTGTGGACTGTTGATCCATCATTCTCTCAAAGTTCAAAGAGTTCTCCTGATGATGGATCTAAACCTTGAAGTGATGATGAGAAAAAGGTTGATGAAGATCCAAGATAAGATAGTGAAAGTATTGATCAAGAGAAAGATGATAATGTTAACAGCACTAACAATGTTAATGCTGCTAGCACAAATAAAGTTAATGTTGTTAGTGGAAAAACAAGCATTGAACTTCTAAATGATCCAAATATGCCTGCTTTGGAAGATATTGTCTATTCAGATGATGATGAAGATGTTGGTGCAAAGGCTGACATGAACAATTTGGATGCATCTATGTCTGTCAGTCCTATTCTAACTACAAGAGTACACAAAGATGATCCAGTTGTTCAAATTATTGGAGACTTGAATTCAGCACCTCAAACAAGAAGAATGACAAAGAATTTGGAGGAATATATGTTTGTTGGTACTAGTCTTAAACAAAGAACCAATCATAAAGACCTTCAAAACTGCTTGTTTGCTTGCTTTTTATCACAAGAAGAACCCAAAAAGGTAATTCATGCATTTAAAGATCCAAGCTGGATAGAGGCTCTGCAGGAAGAGCTTTTACAATTCAAGCTACAAGAAGTTTGGACTTTAGCAGATTTACCAAATAGAAAAAGGGCTATTGGCACTAAATGTATCTTTAGAAATAAAAAGGATAAAATGGAAACTGTGATAAGAAATAACGCAAGATTGGTTGCTTAAGGGTACATACAAGAAGAAGGGATTGACTATGATGAATTCTTTTCCCCTGTTGCAAGAATTGAAGCAATTAGGCTATTCTTAGCTTATGCCTCATTTAAATATTTTGTAGTGTATCAAATTGATGTAAAAAGTACTTTTCTCTATGGAAATATGAAAGAAGAGGTGTATGTATGTCAACCACCAGGATTTGAAATTCCAGACTTTCTTGATAGAGTGTACAAGGTTGGTAGATCTGCAAGAATGATTTCCTCTGATGAATCTAGTTTGGGTGATCAAAAGGATGCATCCAAACAGGAGAGGAAAATTGATGACATTGATAAAGATGCAGAGATTACATTGGTTGATGAAACTCAGGGGAGGTATGGTGATGATCTAATGTTTGATACAGGTGTTCTTGATGATGAAGAAGTGTTTGTAGGATAGGATATGGCTAAAAAAGAGATTAATGTGGCTGACAAAGAAGTTAGTACTGTTGATCCAGTTACTACTGCTGGTGAAGTAGTTACTACTGCTAGCGTTGAGATTAGTAATGCCAGTCCAACTGAAACTATAAATACTGATGATTTGACTCTTGCTCAGACTTTAATAGAGATCAGAAATGTAAAACCCAAAGTTAAAGGGGTTGTGATAGAAGACCAGAGTGAATATACAACAAGAACAAGACCTTAATAACTACCATTAAAAGATAAAGGCAAAGGGAAAATAGAAGAGCTTAAGAAACCAACAAATAGAAAAGATAAAATTAGGCATGATGAGGAAGTTGCTCAAAGACTTTAAGCTCAATTGCAAGTTGAATTAGAGGAAGAAGATAGGCTTGTAAGAAAAAGAGAAGAAGAAGCTAACAATGTTTCATAGGATAATGTGCAAGCAATGATAGATACTGATTATCAAATGGCTCAACAAATGCAAGTAGAAGAACAAGAAAAGTTGAGTATTAAAGAGAAGTCCAAGTTGTTTGTACAACTCTTAGAAGCAAGAAAGAAACACTTTGCAACAATGAGAGCTCAAGAAAAGAGGAACAAACCACCAACTAAAGCTCAAAAGAGAAAAACAATGTCTACTTATCTAAAAACATGGCTGGATACAAGCATAATCAATTGATGAACAAAAGCTTTGATGATATTCAGAAGTTATTTGACAAAGCTATGAAGAGGGTAAACATATTTGTAGATTTGGATACAAAATTGGTGGAAGGTAGTGCAGTAAGAACAGAAGGCACAAGAGCAGAAGGAAGTTCTAAGAGAGCAGGAGAGGAGTTAGAACACGAGAATGCAAAGAAGCAGAAGGTGGATGATGACAAAGAAACCGCAGAGCTTAAAAGTCTAATGGAAGTCATGCCAGATGAAGAACATGTTGCACTTGATGCTATTCCTTTGGCCTTTAAGTCTCCAAGCATTATTGACTGGAAGATTCATGAAGAGGGGAAGAAAAGCTATTACCAGATAATCAGGGCTGATGGAAGTTCAAAGATGTACTTAGTGTTCAGTCATATGCTTAAAAGTTTTAACAGAGAAGACTTGGAAACTTTATACAAGTTGGTAAAAGCTAAGTATTGATCAACAAGACTAGTGGAGGACTTGGATTTAGTTTTATATGTAGATTTGAAGACAATGTTTGAACCACATGTAGAGGATAATGTATGGAAAAATCGATCAGACTACAGAGTATTATATTAGAAGCTATATGATTCACGTGGAGTACATTCATTGAGGAAGCAAAATGTGCACATTTATATGTTGGTAGAAAAGAGATATCCTCTTACAACACCTACAATCATAGATATGCTAAATAGGAAGCTCCAAGCTGATCATTGGAATGAAATGTGTTATCAGCTTCTTAAACTTCTCACAAAACAGCTCAAGAATCAATGAAGTGTTTGGAAGCATCCTCCTGGTGATTATGAAGCTTTGACTGAAACTTGATGATTTTGAAGAAGAATATCAAGTTTAGGGGAGGATTGTTGGGATTGAAAGCCTTCTTCAAGTTACTGCTGATAAGGTTTGTGTTACCGCTGCTAAGCAAAAGTTAGTGTTGTTAATTAACTTTAATGAAAAATATGCTAAGTAGTTAGTGCTGCTAGTATATATTAGTACTGGTAGTTCACAGTTACTACTGCTAGTATATATTAGTATTGCTATTGTAAAGTTAGTACTGCTAGTGAAGATTGAAGAAAATATTCTAAGTAGTTACTACTGCTTGTACACAGTTAATGCTGTTGGTCTAAAGTTACAACTGCTCAAAGATTAAGACTGCTGAAAGAGTTTCTACTGTCAGAGAAAGGATAAAGACAGAAGAAAGGATAAAGATTGTTTGGAGAACAAGATTACTTATGTGATAAGTATTAGTTATTTATAGAATAGATCATAGAGAATATTCTAAGTCTTATAAATATATTGTAAATCGACTAGGACTCCTTGATGTATAAAAGGAGGTCCTAGGGCATAGAGTTTGCTATCTAGAAATCTTTTGTTTTGATATCGTTATAGCTTCAAGGTTTTGTAACCCTAATACTAGTTAGAGTATTCATATTAATATATTGAAGCTTTGTTTGTTAATCTGTGTGTTCATTAGAATTACTGTTCTATTGCATATTCTTCTTATTGATCAAAGATTAGATTCCGCATAATCTTTGATATATTTTACAAAGTTTCTATCATAGTTGTGTTGGATTTATCTAGCATAACTAAACCTTACACAAGCTAAGGAATTCAAGATCTGTTCAATTGGGATCAACACACACAAACAAAACAAATAAATAATTAAGCAAACAATTAAAAAACAAATATACAGAATTTACACTAATCTAAATTACACTAATTAATTTAAATTACCCTAATTATGCTAATTCTAGGGGCTAAGTTAATCTAATGTTAAAAACCAAAATATTAAATAAAAATAAAGATTAAACAATTTCACTCCCTGGCAGCGGCGCCAAACACTTGATTGTGTCGTCATGTAGGGTTGTTATTTTCTTTATTTAAGTTTTACATTTATATTTTGTCGACTTTACCTAAAACAACACTTTAACGGGCAGTGTACCCGATCGGATGTAGTTTCGTTGGTAAGTAGGGTGTCGATCACTAAGAGCGAGAATGAAATCTTTTATTTTATTAATATTTTGGTTAACTAACTAAGTTAATCTAAACTATGTTAATTATATTCTATGTTAAACCTATGATAAACCTATGTTAGTCCTAATTCTATCAGATAAGGGGGGTTTTCTAGTCTGAGAGACTGGCACAGGTTTTGTGGTAACTTATATCAATTTAAAAAACATAATAACACACGCAAGCAGATAGATAAAAGATAGAAGAGCGGTCTAGCCAAATATAAGAAAACTGTATTAACCATGATTAATCCAATTAAAACGTTGGTTTGTTATTTAGTGCAATGAGTGCTTATCTTGAGGCGGCATATCATTCCAAGATTTAGGCGGGACTTCTTCCTAAAATCTAGACATGTAGAATTCTGTCACAATTAAACGCATCTGCATAAAACATCATATTTGCTGATTATAATCTATCTTAGGAGAATAATAATTGTGATCTTATTAAACCCTAGCTCATAGAGACTTTACCCACTTATTGCTTAATGGAATTAAAATCCTAAATCGACTTTTGTGGTTAGGTTATCGAAAATATGATCAAGCACACCTAAAACTCGTTTTCAGGTCTTCTATTTCTAGTATCTGGAATTTGGTCGATCCATCGTATCGAGAGAGTTCGATACGGCGTATTAGGATTTCTTGGAGTAGGGACCACGTTCAATATCTTCCAGAATATTTTATTACTATATCTTGGATATGATGTATAGAGATCTTCTGGATACGGCGTATTGGACTTTGATTCTTCGTGGTTTCTTGTGAACTGCAGGTACAGATATGCCGTCTATTCCTTGATGGATACGGCGTATTGGATGTCAGAACAGTATTCTTTATATTTCTTCGTTTAAGCTCCAGAATGCGTGCCTTTTTACTATTCTTTACAAAGTACTCCATAATTACAGCAAATCTCAAATATAAACGATTAAGTACCAATTCTTGCAATAATTATACAAAATAGGTTATGTACATGGGATAAATAATGCTATAAAAGTGATGTTTTTGATGTCATCAAATGCTCAAATTATACATATTTTTATATGCGTTATCAGTGCTTTTATATATCTATTTTGGTTAATAATAAGAACTTTCAGAACTTAATCGAGTATATTAGCTAATGTAGGTTCATGGTACGTGTGGTGGAATAAAATGAAAGAAAACACGAAGAATTAAAGCTTAAACGAAGAAATAACTCAAGTTAAAGATCTCCCGACACCTGTCCACTGTTTTGGTCATAACTCGGTCATACGAACTCCGTTTGACGCGATTTTAGTGGCCACACGATCGGGAAACAATTATCTACATCTTTCAAAAAATGATATAAGCTGAAAAATAACCCAAGTACACCGAACTTGTAAAAAAGTGAGGCACACTTTTCACCAGCATTAAATTATCCTTAGCATTAAATTTTCCTTAACCGACATATCCCAAGTGCGGCGCTCAAATTAAAAAGTAAGGTGGTTTTCAGCCCCGAACAGCCTATATAAAGCCTCCTTTGGCTCTCCCATTTCACACACTCTCACACAAATCAATCTAGTTCGTTTAGAACACTTAAAATATGGATTTTTGGGGATTAAGGCTTGACAAACCTTTGATCAAAACCACCCTTGGTAACACAATCATCACAACAAGTAGAATCAAAGTTAGGATAAGTTCTTGGGTAATTTAGTTGAACTTGCTTGTAGTTCATCAATATTCCCATGTGTTAATCCATCCAAAGAAGTAGTAGCGAAGTGTAATTTGAAGCTATAAGCTATTGTGACTGATTTGTTCATAGTTTTCGGGTTTACTTTGAATATAATAAAATTTTCGATTAGAAAACTTGTGAAATCATCAAACATTTGCTTTTGAAGTTGGTATAAATCTTGTTTATCTTTTGAATATGATCTTTACTGAATTCATAATGAATGTTATGCATTTTGTTACTTCTTTGATCAAGGAGTAGTCATCTTGGGTTTGTTTGGGTAATATGTGATCTTTGATATGTAGTGTTTGGATATGTGTTTATTGAAATGGTTAAACATGATTTGATTAAGTATATAGGTCGAAAGGGTACTTTATAAATCATTGTTTGATCATTCCACAATATATATTGGTTATAATAACTTATAAAGGTCGAAAGGATTGTTATTATTAATCGATATATTAACTAGTTACATTTAAAGGCCGAAAGGATTTGTGACATGTGTTGTCTTTATTTCTAAACTTATAAACACTATCCTAAATACTCATTATCCTAGTGATCATTGCCTAAACAAACATACTTTAATCATTTGCTTTAATCATCCTTTTATTGCTTTCTTTACAATATTTGATATATGCACGTTTTGGTTAATTTGATAAGTGACAATCATTTTTACCTTAGCACTTTAATTATAAACTATGAAGATTTCAATTCCTATGGAACGACCTGGACTTACCTAAGCTATATTATATACCCGTGTTATGTTTTTATTAAAAATCAGTATTTCTAGTATTATAAATTTAAAACTTGCAAAATACACATCAAGTTTTTGGCGCCACTACTAGGGAATTGTTTAAGTTGTTATCAGTTTGTTTGCTTGATTTTGGTGCTATTAGTTTGCTTAAACGTTTTTAATTTTTTGAAATATGCTTTCTGTGTCTGCAAGTAGGGGTGTTATCGGGTCGGGTTATCGGGTTATCGGGTCATATCGGGTCGGGTCATGTCGGGTTTCGATTTTTAAAAGCTCACCCGAAACCCGACCCGATAAGTAATCGGGTTATCGGGTTCGGGTCTTATCGGGTCGGGTCTTATCGGGTCGGGTGCTTCGGGTTATCGGGTTGACCCGACAACATTTTTTTTTTTTTTCAAATAATAAAAGACATGTTAAAAAAAATATAATAAAAGATAAAGACTTGGGAAACAACTAAACATTGATAGCATGAGGTTCAAAACGAATTTTTAAATTTTTAAGTATAACTTTTATTATATTAATGCTTAATCTCAAACTTTAGATAATAGTAATGTCATGACACTCAAACTTTAAATATAATTGATACTCGAAAGTCACTATGCTTACATCATGTAAATATAAGCTTAGCTAGAAATTGTACATGAATTAGCATTTCGAATACACAGATAACAAACATTGGGCTAGGAGAGTTGGGATAAATAAAAAAAAAAAAAAAAAAAAATCGGGTCTTATCGGGTTGCGATACCCGATAGCCAATTTTTTTAGTTAACCGAACCCGACGTAACACTTCGGGTTATCGGGTTCGGGTCAAATAACCCAGACAAGAAATTTGGACCCGATTAGACCTACCCGATAGCCCCCTTATCGGGTTCGGGTTCGGGTTCGGGTCGGGTCAACCCGATCCGATTGACACCCCTATCTGCAAGTACGAGGCACATTTTTCTTTGTGCGCCGCCCTTCCTTGTTTTTATTTGAATTTTGACAAACAAAAAACATAAATTTCCAGAAAAGCTGGCGCACTTTTCCTAAAGTACGCCGCACTCCATCCAAACCCAGAAAATCCGACGCACTTGCACTCAAGTGCGCCACACTAATTATCTGTTGTAGTATATGATATATATATATATATATATATATATATATATATATATATATATATATATATATATATATATATATATATATATCCGTTTATCCTTATTTTCTATATATAATAAAATTAATATATATATATAAATCTATAAAAATAAAAATATATAAATATATAGATAAAAATTGTTTACTTTATTTTAAATATTATCCTATTAGCCTTAATTATATAATATATAAAAATATCTTTTTGCAAAATGCTTAACGTATGTATAAATCCACGATCTTTTGGAAAACAACCAGTAAGTCTAATATATAAATTGAATAAAATTTAATAACAAATACTTGTAAAATTAAAACTAACCAAAAAGAATCCATCGAGATCGAAGTACTCAAATCGTCAACTCAACATTCCTCCGTTAATGATGTTTTTGTCTTAAATAAATTCAATGAGGATGTCGAAACCGAACCAATAATAACTCTCGATCTTGATGATCAACCCATGTGGGAAAGTGCTAAGACTGTAGCACCAACTCCTAATCCTGTCATTGCTCAACCCGATGCTGATGACAATTTCGTTATCAATAATACCCACATGAAAATGATTTTGGAAAATAAATTCAATGGTTATCTGCGAACCGATCCGCATGACCACATCCGTGAATTCCTCGCAATCTGTGACATGTTTAAATATAGTGAAACTCAAAGCGAAGCTGTCAAGCTTTTGATATTTCCCTTTTCCTTGTGCGATAAAGCTAAATCCTGATTAAACGAACTTTATGAAGAGTCTATAACATCGTGGGAACAAATGATAAGAGCTTTTATCAACAAATTTTTTCCACCTTCGTTATTTAACCGTCTTTTGCTTGAAATAAGAAATTTCTCTCAAAACGTATGTGAAAGTCTAATCGACGCCTGGTTACGACTAAAGAACATGCTTTAAAAATGCCATGGGCACGGTCTGACCAAAGCAGCTATTATTCAAATATTCTATCACGATCTGGACGAAACCACTGAAGCAATCTTGAATGAAACAGCCGGAGGAATCTTCCTCTACAAAACTTCGAATCAAGCTTTTCAATTTCTTAAGGATAAAGTCCTTTTTAAACTTGATTGGTCCACTAAATCTCAAAATGAACATCATCAAAAATCTGTTCCTTTCGCCGATGGTGGTAATAGTAATAATGATAATTCTCGATTAATGGAAAAATTGGAAGCTCTAACTATAAAAATGGATTCTCAATTTACAAGCTTGAAAGAAGAATTAAAAGATATGCGTAACAAATATTATAACCTTAGAGATAACCACGCATCTAAAAACAACACGAACGATCACACTCGATGTGTGAACGACATGAAGCAAATTACATCCAATCTGGAGGTTATCAAACTGAAATTATCATGATTCGTGTTCTCACCAATCCCATCATGATCCTAATGATTCTGAGAAATCGCTCGCAGAATTAAACAATGATGTGAAAAATGATCTTGAAGATTTCAAAAACTGTATCTATAGCATGAGAACTATTCATTCTAAACTTTTTGACAGAGACGATGGTAAAGCCACCGGTGTTTTACCTAACAAAAAGTCTAAACCCGTCAACCATGAACCTTAATCTAAAACTGATTTCGAAAAATCAATCACCAAATTTTTGGATGGTCAAAGAGTTACAAATATGTTTTTCAAGAACAATATTAACGATATGATTCTAGAGATGAAGCAAAACAAAAAGAATTTCTAAACTAAATTTAAAAACATGGAAAGAAAAATAGATGAGTGGGAGAAGTCTCAAAACATCTCTTTAGAACAAACCAATAGAACTAAACCACCACCCCCTCCTCAAGCTCACACCGAGCAAGTGAATGCAGTATTTGATGGGAGTGGAAAGTTTGATGATTCTCTGAAAACTCAAAAAGATCCACATCATCCTATCATTGTTAACAATAAAATAGAAAAAGACCGACCATTTAAAACAACAGAAGGGGACTATCACGTGATCAAGACAAAAGAATATCCATTCTCTGAGTATATACAAAAAATACAATACCCTCAAGCTTTAAAAGTGGATCATTCCCACTTGAACCGTGTTGTCAAGGAATCTTAAATCGAGTTGAGTATAACAGTAATAATATAGTAGTAATAGAAAATAATAATAATAAACCTATAAAAAACAGAATAAACAAAAAAACTTTACAGTTTTTGTGTATGTCATGCATTCGGCCGGTGTGTTGCGTACCTGAATACTATATCTGATGTGTCGTTGTGTGGTTGTAAATTATGATTCAAGTTTTAAATTTATATTTTGCCGACTTAACCAAAAACAACACTTTAATGGGCAGTGTACCCGGTCGGTGGGAGTTTCATGGTATGTATGGTGTCGATCACTAAGAGTGAGAAACACTTTCAATTTATTAATACTTTGGTTCTCTAATCTAAGTTAGTCTAATGTATGCTAAGCCTATGTTAATCCTAAATCTAATGGATAAGGGGGGTTTTCAGAGAGACTGGCACAGGTTTTGTGGTGACTAAAATCAATTCAAGACACTAAAATACACGCAAGCAAATTAACAGAAGATAAAAGAGCAGTCTAGCCAAATATAAGAAAACTGAATTAATCATTATTAATCCAATTAGAACGTTGGTTTGTTTATTTAGTGCAATGATTACTTATCTTGAGGCGGCATATCATTCTTAAGACTTAGGCGTTACTTCTTCCTAAGACCTAGACACGTAGAATTCTGTCATAATTAAACGCATCCGCATAAAGCATCCTTATTTGCTGATTATAATCTATCTTAGGGATTAAAGCAATGGTGATCTTGTTAAACCCTGGATCATAAAGACTTTACCCACTTACTGCTTAACGACTCTTTATATACTAGTAGTCCACTATCCGAGTCCTTACCAATGGAATAAGAACGTACTCGTTGATACCCAGGTCACATTATGGCTTAACTAAGCTCACTAAACTAAAGGAAAGGATAGGTCAATATTTGTGATCCTATGATTCTAGATATATAAATTGCAATATAGAGAGCTATCCCGAACTCTTAGCCTACGCCCAAACAACCAAAGTTGCAGCGCATTAAATATGTAGGACTAGACCCAGTTGAATAATAGGTCTCATAATTAAGTACGTAAACAAGTATAAATTGATAAACATAAACAAGCAATTTAACGATAAATTAAGAAATCGAGATAAACAAACCAAACATTAAGATCTTCATAATAATGGCTAATACCCGAAGGTATTAGCCTTCAAATGTCATAATTAATAGAAAAGTAATAATTTAGCCAAGGTAAATTAACCGAGTTAACGAATGATACCATAAATTGAACGATTACAAGAGTATAAGAAATTACACGTTGTCTTCTATAGAATTAATTGCGTTGCTCGACCTCTTCTGCTCTTTTCCTCCTTTGAAAATTGACTTTTATGGTTTAGGTATCGAGAATATGATTTAGCACACTTAAAACTCGTTTTTGAGTTTTCTATTTATAGGGTCTGGAATATGGTCAATACAGCGTATCCAAAGTCTTGGATACGGTGTAGGATACGGCGTATCAAGGGTTTTTTAAAGTAAGGACCACATTTAATATTTTCCCAAATATTTTATTTCATATAGCTTGAATACGGCGTATTGCCTTCTTCTGGATACGGCGTATTGGATCTTGTTTCCTTCGTGTCTTTGGTGACTGCAGGCACAGATATGCCGTATCTTCCTTGATGGATACGGCGTATTGGTTGTCAGAACAGTAATATTCAAATATCTTCGTTTAAGCTCCAGAATGCGTGCCTTTTAGTTAACTTTCACTAAGTACTCCATAATTACTACAATTCTCAAATACAAACGATTAAGTAACAATTCTTTGCAATAATTATACAAAATAGATTAATTGCATGACATAAATGATGCTATAAAATAGACATTATTTGATGTCATCAAATATCCCCCCACTTGAATCCTACTTGTCCTCAAGTAGTCTTTAGAAGTTTATGAAAATGTATCCCTAAGGATTTTTCCGTTTAAGCATTTATTTGATCTATTACAAGTACACAACCAAACACCTCACGAAATAGGAAGATGAAAACACTCAAATCTCTCAACTAATCTATGTCGTAACATGTAACTAATTCACTCAATTGCTTGGTCGTGACGAGTATTCTATCATAGGCTGTTAGGATTATGAAAAAGACTCGGTCACCCCCGTGTATTGTTTAGTATAGAAAAGCTCGTAGTTAGAAAGTAAGCATATGACTTTCGGTATTGGGCCGGGTCTTTTACCCAAGTGTTAAGCCCATACCCAAGCCCATAGAGCTCACAAACACATGTATATAAACCCCTTTCCAGCCATAGGAAGGGGTTGGTTCTTCATTTCATTATAATACTTTTTCTTGCACTTTCTCTATCTAGAAATATCACTTTCTCTCTCTAAGATTAAGTAACCAACCCATCATCTCTTGCTTGTGTTATGATATCAAGTACATTATCACTTGTGTATCACTACTTGATGTTTAACACAGGGACATTAGACTTCTGAGTGTGCATTGGCTCTATATGTTTGTGTGTATTACTACTTGATGTCGCAATTTGGTCCTCAAATATAACTTGCTTTTTCCTAGGGGTGTGTGCATGCTTCTTATCTTGTTGATTAAAGACCTTTAGACAGGTGCCAAACACATATTCTAATAGTTCCTGAGAATGCTTAGTGTAACGGCAAGCAAATGCGAGTGATCTATCTAAAGGTCTTTCAACTTTGGCTTCTTCCACTATTTCGCGAAGTGTATCTACACTTTCCTTAAGATGCCTGAGATAAACTAGATGAACTTCCCTATTGTTCCTATTGCGAGGGGGAATAGGTTCAACATCTATAGCATACTTTCCTGGTGCAAGTACATTTGGTTTAACCTGATTTGTAGTGACACATGAGACCGTATTCTGTTGTTGGACCTTTAGACTCTCATTTTCATTTTTAAGGGCAGTTATCTGTTCTGTATGCTTAGCACGCGTATTCTTGATCGAATCATACAATTCCTTGTAGTGCTGCTTAATCTTTGCATTTTCTGCCCTAAAAAGCTCATTTTGTTCTTGAAGACCATTAACCTTTTCAGTTAATTGTGAGATCTGAAAGTCTCGGGCCCTAAAATCAAGTGTTCGGTCTTGTTCACTACGGGTCTCCTTAAGTTGAGATATTTGCATTTTCAGCTTTTGGATGACGTTGTCTTTTCCTTGAAGTGAAGCTTTCATTTGACCGATTACAAAAACGGAGTTAAAATCAGGAGTATCATTAACGGATGAAGACGGTTTATTCTGAAAACTATCTTTAAGGTTTTGATACTTTAACTGTAAGTTCAGGTGATTTACCTCAAGATTGGAAAACCGGTTTAAAAGTTCGTTATAATTATCCTTATGGATATTATCACGTAAATTAGAAAGCTCTGCTTCAAGTTCCAGACAACGGGCTTTGACAACATTATGAGCTTTTTGCATCTCAGTAAATCTAGATACATTAAGCTCAGAATTCGATGCAACATAAAACACTTCTTTAGACAAACCATCAGCGATTATATTATCATGTTCAATAAGAAGGTTTTTCCGTTCAATCTCATCATGTTTCCTATCAACAACACTTTGGTCAAGTTCAGCTTCCAACTCATCAAAGGCATCACTCATTTCTTTAACTTCTTTTGTTAGAGCTTTTTGAATGCCCTCAAAATGTTCTTGAAGAGTTTTGAAAAATGGAATGACCTCCGTGAGGTAACATGTCTTGGTTTGTTCAAAACCCCTTTCCCCTTCAGTGATCCCAGTTGGTGTGATTCTCTTTTTACAGGTTTTCTCAAATTCGGAAAAAAGTTGTCTAAGTGTAAAAATGTTAATTTTCACTTGACTTTTGGTTGGAAGCACTCTGGGGACAAGCGTTGCAGGTGTATTTGGAGGATACACAGTCAACGCTTTGATTGGTCTGGTGTTCTGCTCTTTGAGAGCTTCAGCTTTCATCTTAACAATATCTTGAGACCAAAATATTTGTTCCGGGGTCAGTTGTTTCTGTGGTGTGAAGGTCGCTAAAAAATTCTCTTTCGAGTAATTAGGCGGTGTGATATTGACCTTATTATCCACACATTCATTAGCTTTCATTTTATCATGCATTTTCTTCCTAGAAATTTCAGTAAGTTCTAGGGTCTCCTCCCCGTCACGTACTACGGCCGGTGCATGATTGGGTGTGACAATTACATGACCACTATACAGGGCAGGCTGAACTTGCCTTGCACGATGTAGACATAGGGGGTTCTTGTAGCCAATAGCTACCTTATTCACTTCATCATAATAAGACCTAGGTTTACACATCATGTGAACTGTTTGAATAGACTGGCCTTGTTTGAATAATTTATCCTCGACCTTATCTTTTAAAGCTTTTAAGTCCAAAAATTCTTCAAGGTATTTATTTTCTTTCTGATTAAAATCCTTTTTCAAAGATGTAACTTCATCTACCATTAACTTGTTATGTTGGATGGTAGAGGCAAGTTGCAATTTTACAGAATGAAGTTCCTTTTTCAAATTCTCTTCCTTAATATTACGGTCACATATAACTATTCTTAGTTGCTCATCAATCTTTTGTTCTCTTTCTGTTAATTCAAACCTGGCACGTCTTTCATACAGTTCAACTTGTTCCTTGTATATTGCAAGTTCAGCATTTAATGAATTATCAGCTACTGTATATGTTGGTGCTTTAAAGACAGATTGGGCTTTAGGCTCATGCAAATCATTATCTATCATCACGTACATATCATTTGGAACCGTAGATGCATTGTTTTGTACAACTGGCACTGCGTTGTCCTTTACATACTGATCATATGGAGTCATATTACTATCACTCGTATAATCAGCATGTGAGAATTTGATTCAACAACGTGGTTTGGTTGTACATCGTCGTGCTCCTCGTGTTTCGTCATTATGATCACAACAGCATCTTGATAGTGATCATGATCTTGTACCTCAGATAAGACGTCCATAATCATGAGATGGACCGGCTTTCAGTCATGAACCGGATTTGCAGATGGATAGATTAGCCATGAATAAAGTTTGTGCCGTGGGAGCATCATCAACAATCAGAAACATACCATCATAATCACATTCACAGCTTGAAACACATTATCCACATTGAGAGCTAAGTCCTGAACAGGTTGCTCATCCACATCTTCATCAATAGCATTGTCCAGTCTACCAGCTAGGAACAGTAACTGCTCTTCATCCAAGACTACCCCATTTCTCCTGAGCTTGCATCAGCAACATCTTTTCTTAAGTATTCGGGAAGTTCTGTTGGGCGCTTGGGTTGAGTGCATTTCTCGCTATGTGGACTATCCCATGTAGTTTAGCAACTTAACCTGCCTAGCATGTACGGATTAGCATTCCCTACTCTGTTCTGTGCTCTCCCATAACCAACTGCACCTACTCCCCGTGCATTATTACCTTGTCCTCTGTTCAGTCTACCCTGAACATTCTGAACAACGACCCTGCCGTCTTGTAATGTAGCTTGATTCCTTGGAGATTACGCAATTTCGAAGGTACTAGTTGATTGTTTGTTAGAAGGAAGGGAAGGTTTATGTTAAAGTACTCGGGTGAGTAAGCAAGTGTGTTGGTTAGGTTCTCGATTAGGTTACAGTTGGAGAAATTACCAAATAAGATTGTGAGTTGTAGCAGAAAGTGGTTGATGATATGTGGTGGGTTGTGATTCATTTGATGACTGAGATGATAATGTTTGAGGAGAAACATTGGACAATCAGTGCAAGAGGATAACTGTCTGTTGTGTAGACTTCCAACAGTCATCTTTTTCTCGGTTGGCAGTGCCTCAATGTTGCTTCAGGTAAGCATATAGTTGATCAAAGTTTGAATCCTTCAATCTCTTTGTTAAGTCTTCAGCACTGTAACAGAATCTAACCCCATTCAGAAGATTTGATTCACAAACTGAGATCAACAGTATTTTTTGGACATTGTTTTCTTGATGTTCCGCATGTACATTAATGAGCATGGCAACCCGAACTAGTAGTTGTGAATGGTTTCTCCTTTGTTCTGACGAAAGTGTTCAAAGTCATCATACAGTTGTGATTCCCGGTCCTCCTTTGTTAATTCCGATCCTTCCAAAAGCATCTTCACATTGTCCCATATGTCTTTTGCATCAGTGTAATGATTAATGAGTGAATAGATATCTTTTGGTAGACCTTGAAGTATGATGTTTGTTGCCCAGATGTCTGCATTGTACCTATCCTTCTCATCCTGTGACAGCTTCGAATAAACTCGAGGTCGTTCAGGACCTAGATTGATTGGACCTTCAGTTCCTTCATCAATGATTCCTCGTGTGGTCCCCATCTGAAATGGTCCTTCATCAATTGACTTTAAGATGTTTACCCCATTCTCCTTACCCCGGCAATATAATTGAATACGTTGTTGCCATGACGCAAAGTCAGCCTTATCGAGCATAGGTGGTCGGAGTATCGGACCGGCGACATGGATTTCCTCTGAAAGATTAGCCATAGTATTACTTGTGATATGAGATAAGTTGATCGATCAATGATTAGGTGATTGTATGTTAAAAGTGATGATGTTTGATGGAATTAGGTGATATGTTGTGTTGATTAGTGATTTGGTTGGAGAAGTTAATGTTAACTTAAAATGTTTGATTGAATTTTTGCAAAAGACAGTGAAGTTTTGGTCAAAACGCAGTGAAGAATTATCAAAACGCAATGAAGAGTCGTGAGTCAAAACGCAATGAAGACTTTTGAGGTTTTATCAAAACGCAACGTTGCGATTTGATCAAAACGCAACCAATTAAAAATTTGGGCAGGAAGTCCTCCCGCTATCAAAACGTGCAACGAAAGTCTTCAAAACTACAAACTGTAGTCAAAACGCAACGACCAAAACGCAACGAACCAAAACGCAACCTCTAGGTCAAAACGCAATGATCAAAACGCAACGATCAAAATGCAACCTCTAGGTCAAAACGCAATGATCAAAACGCAATATGCTTTCTTCACCCAAAACGCAACCAAGAAGTCTCGAAGGTCCACAACTCAACGATAAGAGAAACGTAAAATACGAACCTTTTCCACCTAAAAACCCTAAAAATCACACCTTTTGAACGTTTTTCACTAGGTTCCTTTTGCACAACGTTGGTCCTAGAAATGTTATAACAACTATAAAAACACTAACTTTACATCACAAACATGAGAATCAAAGAAGTGTCAAGAAATAAGACCATAAACCATCTAAATACCAAACTTTGGATCTAAACTACCAATGAAAACGCCACACAATCTAGCTAATCATCCCATGGCTCTGATACCAATGTAAGTATACATGATATACATATACACAAGCAAAATATGATGGTTGGCTACTTTACTCTAGAGAGAGAAAGTGGTCTTTTTAGTGAGATGATAGAGCAAGAAAATGAATAAAGCTTAATGTGAACAAACCAACCCCCTTCCCCATGTGTGGGAAGGGATTATATACAAAGTGATTGAGAGCATTATGCTTTGGTATGGGCATACACTTGGTGGTAACAGGCCCGGCCTAGATACCAAAAGCCATATACGCTTACATTCTAACAACTAGCAGAATAGTTATACCAAACGATACACGGGTGTGACCGAGTCTTTATCATAATCTAACAAGATGATTCTTAACTTTATGTAATAGATAATCCAACAGATGATGGAGGAGATTTGATGAAATTAGTAGTCGGACCTTCCTAGTAGAAACTCCAGTGTATTGATGAGTCTTTCTTGCAATCACACCACTTCTGATCCAGTAGCAGGATATTAGCTTAAGGAAGAGGAAAGATTTGATCCTTCCTTCTCCCTTACACAATCGGTTGGGAAACGAGGTGATGGAGACCTCTTCTTTTGGAGTTTTCATGCATACTGCCCATCACCCCGTCCTACTGCATACTCACCGAAGGAGGTGATGTATTTCTATTACCATCCTCACCTCACATCGGGTGATGGATTTGACCATGAGCCTAAAATGAAATAACCCTAGAGTCAAGCTAGAGTCTCGAACAAAAACAAGCGCTTCTCGGGAGGCAACCTGTGTTATCTATCTATCTATTTTATTTTATTTATTTATATTGTTTATTTGATTAGTTGTGGTGTATTATTAGTCCTAAGATATGTGGGTGTAGTGCAACACTCCATGTGTGTTCGTGATATAAGATTTTTTGCTTGCAGGACCCCTATGATCTTGAAGAACCTTCGTTCTTTTTTTTTCAATCCGTCAATCAGGCGGATCTGTCCGATCGTCTTCATGTTTCTATAATACAAATAAAGCATAAAAAACGTTATTTATATTTTTCGACCTCTCAACGTATTGATACTAACAAATGTAAAAACGTTACAAAAAAAATAAACGTTTACAAATTATTAAATGTTAAAATTTTATATGTCTAAGTATTAGAGATCACTTAAGGTATGAACAATACAAAATAATTAAGCATGAAAAATTAGTGATCAAGAAAATATTGTTTCTCTAATCCTCACTTTTAATGTCTACAAAAGTATTTTTATCAAAAATACTTCTTTACAAAAGTATTTCTAATAAAATTAAAAAGTTTTTATGGAAAAACTTAAAATTTGAAATTCAAATTTTCCCCCTAAAACGGAAGCTTCTATACCAGATACTATACCTTCTCCACAAAAAACAAAAGGGAGCGGGAGTCTAGGCGACTCACCCCTTATAGGTGCCAGGCGTCCGCCCTTCTATATAGTAGTGAGGACCGCCCCAGATAGCCGTGATGGGATTCCCTGCCTATAAAAGCGTTGCTAACAATAATACCTTCCCCAGCAGACGAAAATCAATTCCTCTTTGCAACGATAATTTTTCATTCTTTTCTTTCTCCTCTCTAAACCTTCTTTCTCTCACGAAAGACTCTTGATCACTCAACATACTAAGAACTTGTTTCAATTGTATACTAATCGTCTTCTTCTTCATCTCTCTTCTCTATTCAATTGCAAGAGGAAGAAACCTCCGTATGTTGTCAGAAAACGAAGTGTTAATTAGTGAACTAACCTCCTTGCCTTCCAAGTAGCGCTTAAAACTCTATTGTATTTATCTTCTGTATTTTGTGTGATTCGGATATATGTGTAAGACCCTATAGTGTAGATCTTGTGAGCGTGTATAATCTAGTAAAGTGGTAGATTGGTTCTAGCTAAGATTAAGGACGCCGACAATTTAGCTTAGTGTCGGAAAATAACGTAAGTCGACGTGTAAAACGGTATTCCCTGTTTCTTTCTCCGCCTAAAGGAGCTTGTTGACATAGTGAAATCTCGAGTCGGATACTCGGGGAGTAGAGTAGGGCGAAAAGGTGCTTCATAGCCGAACCACTATAAAATCTTGGTGTCTTGGTTTGGTTGTTTCTTTCCTTATCTCTTTACATTATTATTGTTGTTATCGTGTTTTAGTTTAGATAGTTATTGCTTGTTCATATTGTGATTTGATTGAACATATAACTCGAATCTATACATTTTTGAAAGTAAACTTTTAAAACGCAAAATAAACATGTAAACTATTCAACCCCCCCTTCTAGTTTCCATAATTGGTATCAGTAGCAAGGTCACTCAAGATTTTTAAAATATATTGTATTTTAAAACTTGGATCGATCTATGGATTCTGACAGATATCTAAAAGGGCAATCTATGCAAAGACTGCCACTCTTTGAAAGCGTTTTATTTATTGGAAAAATAGATTCGAGACATATGTTAAATTAAAAGATCCAGATCTTTGGCATGTTATTACCAATGGTGATTTTTAACCTATTGTACAAAATCCAAAAACCAAATTAGATGAGGTTATCCCTTTGGAAAAACAAATTGATGATCTCAAAAAGAGACTTGTGAAAAATAATGAAGCAAAAATGGTTATTTACAATGCTTTGCCATGAAAAGAATATGAAAGAATTTTCATGTGTAACACGGCAAAGAAATTTGGAAAACTTTGTTAATCACCCATCAAGGTAATAGCCAAGGCAAAGATAATAAGATCGACCTTTTGGTTTAACAATATGAACAATTCGTCATTTCCAAAGACGAATCTATAGATAGTGCTTTTGCTAGATTTAATACTATTCTTACTAGTCTTAAAAAGCTCTTGATGAAGGTTAATCTAGTAAAGAACTACGTAAGAAAGTTTCTTATGGCTCTACACCCTAAAATGGAATAGCAAAAGGTCACGGCGATTGAAGAGTCGAAAGACTTAAACGTCACTATCTCTTATGAACTTATCGGGAACCTCAAAGTTTACGAAATGATCATCAAGAAAGATTTTTTTTCCGAAATAGTCCCAAGCAAAAGTTAAAGGAAATCTATTGCTTTAAAGGCTAATAAAGAATCTATTGATGAAGAGTGTTATCGACTTCTGGTAGCGAAAGATGAAGAGTTCCATGGCGGTAAGAGACTTCAAGAAGTTCTTTAAAAGAAGAGGTAGATTCGTGAGACAACCTAGGAACGACAAAAAGACGTTCCAAAGAAGCCATGATGACAAGAACGGTAAAAGTGATAGAAAACGCTTTAGATGCGGCGACCCGAATCATCTTATTGAAGAATGTCCAAAACCACCGAAAGATAAGAACCAAAGAGCTTTTGTCAGAGGCTCTTGGAGTGATAGAGGTGAAGAAGATGATGAGAAGGTCAAAGATGAAATGTGTCTTGTAGCTGCATCAAGTGAGGTATGTTCTGAATCATCTTACTTTAGTGATGAAAACTCATCAATTGATGATTTAGCTTTAGACAACGAATATGACAATTTGTGCAAAATGAGTCTAAAGATAATCACTAAGAACAAAAGATTAAAAGCTACTAGAAATAGTCTAGAAAACAAACTTAGAGAATTAAAAGATAAATTATCCACACTCGAGAAAAACAAAGGAGTTGATCTCGATTGTGCAATGTGTCATATGCTTAAAATTGAGAATGAAAAACTCAAAGAAGAAACCACTAGATTAAACAAATTTGAAAAGAGTACACATTGCTTAAATGAAATGTTAAGTAATCAAAAACCCTCCGGTGATAAATTAGGTTTAGGGTTAAATTCATTTGAAGCATCATCTAGTGGAAGTAAGGAAATAAAATTTGTAAAAGCTCAGAAAAAGACGTCTTCTGATGGAGGTCTCATAAATATGGGCGGCCCCCAAATTGACCAGGCGGCCCCTAAAATAATTATGGGACCGCCACCAGCAACGTCTAGATCTGAGAAAATTGTGTCTTTCCAAAAATCTATTTTGGGTCCTAGACCAAAACACATAATTGTAAACAAAGTCAAAATACCTATTGCTAGTGACAATGAAGTTAAACAATTCTATAAGCCATTGTCAAAACCCAGAGTTGGATTTTCGAAACCTAATTTTAGATCAAAAACTCCACCTCCTAAAAGAGTCAATAATAATTATTCTCGTCCTAAAACACCACAGCCAAAAAGACATGTTGGTCGACAAAACCAACCTCATGGCTTTCCCATAACTTGGAACAAATTTCCACATCAAAGTTACATGCCATGGGAAATGTGACTTCCATTCTCACATCCCAACCAATTGCATCAAATGCAAGGGATGTTTGGCACTAACAACTTTGGACCCATGAGATATTGGGGACTAAATGTTTGAGTTATTGTCTTATATAAATAGATATGCCTTGGAGTCGACTTAGAGCCTGATGAATGGATCAAGGATAGCCGATGTTCTAAACATATGACGGGTAACCGAAAGCTCTTCTTCACTTACAAGGCATACAATGGAGGTAATGTCATTTTTGATAGTAATATTCGCGGTAACATCATTGGCAAAGGTACGATTTCTAATGACTCTCTCAAAATAGATAATGTAGAACATGTTGATAACTTAGGATTTAACTTGCTAAGTATATGACAAATATGTGATAATAAGTGTAGAGTAACTTTCTCTGAACATGATAGTGAAATCACATAAAAGGACGGTCAAGTTGATAAGTAAGGTATTAGGAAGAAAGCTTATATGTGATGAAATTAGGAAATAAGCCTAAGTATCAAATTTGTCTTGCAACGATTGATGATAATTCTACTTTGTGGCATAGGAGATTAGGTCACACAAATATGCGTCTCATTCAATCGTTAGCTTCTAAGGAATGAGTTAGGAACCTACCTAAGCTTAAGCTTGATCAACATTTTTGTGATGCTTGCAAAATTAGAAAATAAGCTCACGTTAGTCACAAAGATAAGAATGTAGTTTCAACGACTAAATGCTTAGAACTTCTCCATATGGATCTTTTTGGTCCATCCGCCATACGGAGCTACGGAGGAAATCATTACACCCTAGTAATAGTAGATGACTACTCTAGGTATACTTGGACTAGATTTCTTAAGGATAAAACCGAAGCTTTCGATCAATTCGAAATATTTAGTAGGAAAATCCAAAACCAATTAGGTTGTTCAATAGTGTCAATTAGAACCGACCACGGTAGAGAATTTGATAATGAGGTGCAATTTGGAGAATTATGTAATGCCAACGGTATTACACATAACTTCTCGGCTCCACGCATTCCTCAATCAAATGGCGTGGTCGAAAGGAAAAATAGGACACTTCAAGAAATGAGTAGGACTATGTTGAATAAGCAATCATTACCATAAAAGTTTTGGTGTAACGCTGTAGATACTTCAACATACATTCTCAATTGAATTCTCATTAGAGCTATTCTAGGAAAAACACCTTATGAACTCTTAAGAGGTAGAAAACCTACGCTATATTATTTTAGAGTGTTTGGAAGCAAGTGCTTCATTTTGAACACAAAAGACTACCTTACCAAGTTTGACCCAAAGTCATACGAAGGTGTCTTTTTAGGTTATTCTCAAAATAGTAAATCTTATATCATCCTAAACAAACACACTAGGAAAGTCGAAGAATCACTTAACGTGACATTCAATGAAACTCCTCCACCCTCTAAGACATCACCCTTGGTGGATGATGACTTAGATGAAGAAGAAGCAATTAAGGTCACCGAAAAGAAAAACCTAGAAAACGACATTGTGGATGAAACTTTAGAGGTTGATGAAATAATCAACATTAAGGAATCTAGGAACCACCCATTAGAAAATGTCATAGGAAGCCTTAACCAAAGAACCCTTAGGTCACAAGCCCAAAACCAAAGTAAATTCTTTTGTTTTATATCAACTATATAACCTAAGAATGTGAATGAAGCATTAGGAGATGAAAGTTGGATAGTCGCCATGCAAGAAGAATTAAATCAATTCGTTGCTAACGACGTTTGGGAGTTAGTTCCTCAAAACCTAAAGAATTGACAATCATAGGTAACTAAGTGGTATTTAGAAATAAGTTAAACGAGAACTGGGTATTGTTTTCTCGAATAAGGCTAGGTTAGTGTGAGTCTCAAGGCTAAACAACAAGAGGGCATCGATTATGATGAAACTTATGCCCCGGTTGCTAGACTTGAGTCCATTAGAATATTATTAGCTTATGCTTGCGCCTTAGACTTTAAACTATTCCAAATAGATGTAAAAAGTGCATTCCTGAACGGTTTTATCAGTGAGGAGGTATACGTGGCACAACCTCCAGGATTCATTGATTTTGAAAAAACGAATCATGTTTATAAATTAAAGAAAGCTTTATATGGTCTTAAACAAGCACCCAAAGCTTGGTATGATATATTAAAAACTAAAAATTTCTTAATAAAACATGAATATAAAATAGTGAAAGGTAGATACCACACTTTTTACTAAGAAGAAAAAGGGTTCAAATCTCATCATCTTCAAATATATTCAATGACATTATATTCAGTTCAACATAGACAAGACATGTGTGATAATTTTCCAAAATCATGCATGGACGATTTGAATGAGCAAATGGGTGAACTTAACTTCTGCCTTGGATTAATACAAATAAAAACAAAAGGAAGATGGTATTTCTTTAATCAAATCTAAGTCTATATTAAAGAAAGTCTTAAGAAATTTGGTCTAAGAAGAGTTTAAAACCAATGAAAATCCCTCCCATGTCCTCACGAGTACTAAACTCAACGAAAGATGAAAAAGTGTGAGTCGGTAGATAGTACCAAGTATCGAGGCATGATAGGAAGAAAACATAATTTAAACGGTAAGTAGGCCCGCTATCATGTTTAGTGCTGCCACAGTGCCCCTTCCAAGATGCTCCCAAAACCTCTCATCTTGACGCCGGTTAATCGAATCTAGCCGTATACATAAAGGCACTAGAACCACGTTAGGATTATGATATCCTAAGGGCACCGGCATAGTAAACCGTAGTATAAATCCGACTCTGATCAGCTGGAGAATTAATTGGACTTAAAGAAGCAATAAGCGTTTCGTGGGATGTTGTTTGACATCTTGGTTCTCGAAGAAATAAACCGGCTCAAGCTATATCCGCTAACCGAAGCCGAAAACGTAAACACCGAAAAGGCATGCAACAAAGCACTATGATGAAATAAGCTCTCACGACTACGACCGTACGACTCTACGAACGTTCCCACATCAAGTGCGACAACAAACGCGGTTACCTAAGCAAAAACCCAACCCGGTGCAACATTCTCGTACAAAAACATCGAAAATGAGTCACCACATTTCTTCGTGATAATGTCCCGAAGGACATATCTCAATTGAAAAAAGTGCCGTCCGACCGACAACATCAACATCACCGACATTCTTACTAAACCCCTTAAACGTAATCTTTTAACTATCAACAATCTTGGTTTTAGGAATGATGGAACACATTCCATAAATCATCTTAGTTCGCTTCTCTTTCTTCTGTCTCAATTCTAGTCCGGGATTCCCATTCCGTGTCATGACAACTAAATTACTTCAATCCTAAGTACATTAAGATATTTAATTCCGAAATGCAAAATTAAAAAAATGTCACTCTAACTCCCTCTTCGTAAAATTTTCGTCAAAAACCAAGTCCAAAAACCCTTGGCTGAGGGCGGCCCCCATATAGGCCGCCCCCAATATATTTGGGACCGCCGGTAAATATAGGACCACCACCAGCAAGTCACAAAATGGGACACTTAAACAAAAAAAATTCAAAACAGAAAAACAAACACCCCCTTACCTGCTGCCATTGACGAACACGACTCAAAACCCACCAAAACTCAAAATCAACCATCTAAACATCAATTGAAGATCAAATCAACACTAATAATCAATCCTAATATCACAAAGATCATCAATTGTAAGTCATTTCATCTATTTTCTTTCAATTTGAGTCTAGGGTTCATGATGAACACCAAAAATTAAAATTAGGGATTTTCGATTTTTCTTTCAATTTTGTACAATTAAGAGTACTAGGATACAATGTATAACTAATATGCTTCCCGTAGATATAGGATTTGCATACAAAGTGATTTGTTTGAAAAATTGATATCGAAATCAAAACCTCAATTTTTAGTTTCAAAGATCTCACTTAGGAACATAATAAAAATTATTTGTTATGCATTGTTAATCATAACCCAAAAACGTTTTCAAACACACGCATAATGATCCTCAATGAACAAATATACGAGATCAGAATTCATATGTATTTTTTTTGACTTGTTTTGAGATGAGCAAAATCAAATTAAGGAGCGTTTGGGTTAACTCTTAGGATTTTATATTTAGGTCGAGTTAATCGTTACTCCACATTTGTTACATTTAGGCACACACTAGAAACATTGCTCATGACATATTACATGTGAAAAGTAATAAAATGTGATTTCATTTTCTTCTAGGAAATCATGCCTCGCAAATCTTCTGAAGATTACAAAAATACAAGACACTATATCCCTAAAATTTCAGATGAATTATGTTCTCCAATAAAAGAAAAACTAAGAAACCTTGAAGAACGTTACATTTACGAGGGTCGGGTGGTTTTTGGTAACTTTACGGATCTAAACTATGTTCGGTCTTTGTTTCATTTTGTCGAATTTGAGTGTCTTCTTGAAATCAATGAACAAGTGTGTCCTCGTTTTATTCTTGAGTTTTACAGTCAGTATTGTTTGAGTTATTCTGACGAAGGTCAAATGTTTGTCGAATTTGTGATTCAAAATCAACTCTTCTCCTACTCTATTGAAAATTTTGCTTAAATTCTTGACGAGTTGGCATATGGTATCCCTTCGGATGGTCCATATCAAAGCAACCCTCCTTCCATCGAGGACATCATTTCGTCTATTCGAATTGATCGAGAAGGTCAAGTTCGTCGCATCCGTCATGAGGAGGAGATTGATGTTCATGATTATCAAATTCTCACTCGTGAAATCATACCAACTTTGAAACCTTTAGAGGAAATCATCCGGGAAAACGTCTTTTGTCTGGGGGTAATCGGGATTATGTTCCCCACCGCGTGTTATTGTTTTATTCCTTTACTGTGGTCGTAATACTTCTGAAAGATTCAATCTTGCCTATTACATGGCAAAACGAAATAAGTGGGTCACTAAGCAAGCTGGGTTAATTCTACCCTATGGTATGTTATTAACCCGTTTGTTTAGATTCATCATGAATGAATATCCCGAGTTGAATAACGATTCCTATGTCTTGTACGATCGTGTCATGATTCCTCTTGCCGCTCAACTAGAGCGAAAACCAAGAAGGGATCATGGCATAAGAATAGGTCGTCATTCCATGTAACACCCCCAAAAATACAACAACGCAGCGGAATACCACTTTGGGGAGTTACTTCATAATACGCAACACTAGATACAAGAGAACGACCTCTAGGTGTCGTTTGAAAAATAACATTTGTTGATTTAATAAAAATCTGAATTTAATATAACATTTGTCCCATAATTGCATCACAATGAAAAACTTGTATGTATAGACTCCAATGCACTTCAAGATGCATCTTGACTTTTTGACCTAGGGTTTGGCGTAAGATGATGCCAACTCTATGCGACAAAGAGGTGTAATGGTTGACTTAGTCATTATGATTACTAATTTAATTCCTCGTGACAGATATGTTTTATGGATACGCACACCAAACTTGATATAACTAAAAAATTGTATCTTGACAAGGAGTTTTAAGGTGACTACTCTTAGTATGGCATGGTCCTTCCTGAATTATACATAGTTGATCATGCCATGTATAATTGAGGACTAACGATGCATTGCTCATTTTCGTCAAAATAGCGTCATGATTTCATGATATTTTTGGGAGTGGCTTATATAAATAAGTAGAGAATTAAAGTAAACTTGACAAAAATACATTGATTTGATAGATAATTTGAAATCATTCATACAATCACAACGGAAACTTAAGAGGAAATACAACGAGAATTCTTAAAGGAATAGAGTCTAAGCATTGATATCGTCCTCCATGTCATTAAGGTCTTGATCGGCTTATCCTCCTCCTAATGCATGCACCAATCCACATGCTCCAGTACCTTCAGCCTGGTTTCCATGGTTCTAGTTCTTTAGCTCTGGGCAATCACTCCTGTAGTGCCCTAGATTCCCACATTCATAGCAAGTAAGGGTTCTTTGATTCTTAGTGGCAGCATGATTTCTACAATCTCGGGTCATGTGGCCAATCTTCTTGCAATTCCCGCACTTTACAGTACATGGCCCATTGTGGTGTAGCTTGCACTTGTTGCATAATGGAAGAGTTCTGGCATACTCCTTCCTTTCACCAGTCCCAGCGGCGTAAGCTTGATCCACATTTTGTCTCTTGGGAGATTGTTGTTGAGCTTGGTTATTGTTGTCAAGTTTCCTCTTTTTCTCAGTTTGACGTTCAGCAAGAGTGCTGATCTTTTTGTCCATCAGTTCAGTTGCCATTTCAATAGCATCCTGCATTGTTTTCGGCCTTGATGCCATAACACTTCTGTGAATCATGTCGGGCAGACCACCGACATATTTCTCAATCTTATCAGACTCCTCAGAAAACATCCTAACACACAACAATGTCAGTTCCTGTAAACGTTGATTATAGCCTAATACGTCAGTACCTTTTACTTTCAAATTCCACAACTCGACCTCGAGTTTCTTAATCTCGCTCCACGGCATACTTGTCTGTCATCTTCGTTTTTAGTCCTCCAAAGTCCCAGTTGCATATGCAACATCGTAACCAAAAGTCCTAACGTGTGAGTTCCACCATGTTAGAGCGACCCCAAGAAGAGTACATGTGGAAAACTTGATTTGGTTTTCCACAGTGCAATTGCTTATGGGAAACACAGTTTCCATCCGTTCAAACCACTGGGTTAATTTGACAACTCCTTCAGTGCCTTTGAAAAATAAGGGTTTGGCGACTTCAAGAAGTCTGTAAGTGCACTCAACGAGAGCAACGCGTTCTGTCCTTCTGACACCCGTTCCTGAATTATGGTTGTCTTCGCCATTCGTGCTTCTGTTAGCATCACTTGTTGCCAAAGCGACAACAACGCCTTGTAAATCATTGCCTGAAGTTGGGCATTAGTGACAGATGTGGTGTTGGTTGTTGTGGCTGGTGTGGTTCTGGTTCTGGGTGCTTTCCTTGGAGGCATTATCTTCAAAATCAGAAGAGTAATAAGATTAGATTAGTTTAGTTATCTTATGTCCGGTGCTCCGAAAATAGAGTGTTGTAAATGATGTAAGGTAGATATAATTTGCGCTCCTGGCAATAAATTGAATGATGGCGTAAGATATCATATCCTATAAGCTTAATGCTTAAGGTAGCATTTAGGACCTACTAGCTTATAGCTAACTGACCTCACTAAAGAAATGTTCCAATATTTATATAAATAACCCTTATATAAATAATTGTAGAGTATGCAAAAGAATGCAAACTCATTTTTGCATATATATTCAAGGCCCTTATAGTAATGTACGTACTATAATATAAACACGTATATGAATCATGTAAGCATCTAGTAAGACCAACTAATGCAAACAACTAGTGTATGTGTGTCCCATGAAAAACCCCTTTATATGAATGCAATGTTTGAAAACGGTTATAGTCCAGCAAAACATTTGACCTAGTTCTCTATAACCTTGGCTCTGATTACCAATCTGTAACACCTCCAAAATGGGTCACAGTGGAATATGGGTTTGGGAGCGTTACTTCATAGATCAACAGCACAAGATATATAAGAAGGACTTTTAAAAGTGTCGTTTAAAACCGATACATTGGATTTAGCAAAATGTTTGTTACAAAAGCCAGAAGCTTTATTTGTTCATTGTTAAGTTATACAAAGATTCCAATTCATAATAAATGTTCCTCCAAAATGTAATGCAACTAAATCTTTAATGCAAATGACTTCCAAAATAACAACCACCAATGTATCCCTTGTCTTGTACCTCATTGATCTCCTGAGAAAACATGCTTTAAAACGTCAACAATAATGTTGTGTAATTCATAGGTTGTAAATTGTAATTGAGTGTAGGACCCGCAATTGATTAGAGTGTGTATTGCATGGTATACAATATCCAAAACAGTAAGTATTGCATGGTATACAATATCCAAAACAGTAAATATTGCATGGTATACAATATCCAAAACAGTAAGTATCGCATGGTATACAATATCCAAAACAGTAAGTATTTCAAAGTTACTTGCGTCCAATTGTAAAACAAAGCATGTTCTCACCCCAAAAGTTATAAATCATTGTAAAATGTAAAACGTGGGGCTATGAACTCACAAGGTATTAAAAAGTAAATGCATCATTATAAGATAAACAAGCATGTAAACGAGTATGTATTCAAGTTTGTAAACGAGTAAAAATAAGTGAACAAGTTTGTAACGAGCATGTATTCTCCCCTAAAACAGTTGAAAACAAGTAAAATGGGGGCTATGAGACTCACACGGTATTAAAAAGTAAATGCATCGTTATAAGATAAACGGGCATGTAAACGAGTATGTATTCAAGTTTGTAAACGAGTACAAATAAGTAAACAAGTTTGTAACGAGCATGTATTCTCCCCCAAAACAGTTGAAAACAAGTAAAACGGGGGCTTTGAGACTCACCTCGAGTGGATGAGTTTAACAATGTAAATCACAACAGAAAGTACGTCATAATTACGCCCGAATGCAACCTAATTAATTATAGGTCGTATGAGTACTAAGTACTTTGAATAACTACTACCATATATAATTCTATATAGCTACATCACCATCTAATTGAGTTTGTGAAATAATATTTAAATTGCTTTTGATAAATATTATCCGTGTGTTTGTACTCGTATAATCGAATAAATAATTCAATTATCTTTGTAAAATAATATTTATAAAGTTTAGGACATGTATAAATATTATATAAATGATTCTAAAATATTTCGTAAAAAATTATATTAAAAACGAACCAACACTATTCATGTCAGGAAATAGTGCACAAGTATAAAATAGTGCGTATCTTTCTCGTTTTAAGCCCATTGGTATATTTCTTATGTCCACGCTTTCGTATTAAGACGAGTTACCAAAATATTACATTTTCATATTTTTGACCTACTTGTGAACAGTACTTTTACTGTTCCATAATGCAGTTTATAAATAGTTTTATTTTTATAAACTTAGTTATCGTAAACTCGTAAACGTCGTATTTTACTCGTTTTAGGTCCATTTTTAGTGATTCTTTCCAGCACGTCTTTGTTATTAAAAGTTATATCATATTAATGATATTTTCAAAATATATATATCTGATGTGAATAGTAATTTTTATAAAATTATTTTTATAAACGCGTTTAATTAGCGTGTAACTTAAAATTAGCGTATATCCTTCGTTATAAATCGGTTTTTTTGGTTCTTTATATGCTCACGATCCTTGGGACATATAGTATCTTATAAAAACATAAAATAGACATGTAAAAATTTCGAATTCCATCAGACCCTTTTGGTTTTTCTCAAAATGTGTAAAAGTGGTATTTTTATAGTTTTTATATAGCTTAAACCAACTTGTACAATTCCATTACAACCCCCAAAATCACATGTCATTACATATTTAGGGTCCTTAGTCCATGATTAGTCCAAAGATTGTCCAAAATCTCAAGATCCATGAGTTTACATACTTATTTGTTCATTAACTTTCTTAAGTATACTTTTTAGGTAACTTGTTTATATATACTTTTTATACATAAACCTCACATGTACAATACTTATACCTCCATTATAACATGATATTAAGATCCATATATCATATATAAAAGTTTACCAAACCTCAAACAAGTGTAAAAATCTATTATTATTACAATAAATAAGTTCTAGATGTGATATAACTACCTAATACATTATATATATCATAAAATCACAAATATAAAGAAGATTAAGGTTTTAGGTAACCATAATAAGAATAATGGTATGAACAATACGACTAAAACCTTGTTTAGATCACGTAATAGAATATCTAAAAAAAAAAACCCTAGGTTTTAAGACTTTTTTAGATCACAAACCCTAGTACAAATGATTGAGGTGTTTTAGCACATATCAAAGCTCTTAAACTAACCAAGTTTGAAAAGAGCACACATTGCTTAAATGAAATGTTAAATAATCAAAAAACCCTCTGGTGAAAAGTTAGGTTTAGGGTTTAATTCATTTGAAGCATCATCTAGTGGAACTAAGGAAATAAAATTTATGAAAGCTTAGAAAAAGGTGTCTCCTGACAAAGGTCCCATAAATATGGGCGCCCCCCTTAATGTGCAGGCGGACCCCAAAGTAAATATGGGACCGCCACCAGGAACCACACATGGATCTGAGAAAAGTGTGTCCTTTCATAAATCTATTTAGGGTCCATAGACCAAACTACATAATAGTAAACAATGTAAGGAGTTCCCGATTTCTAGTGAGAATGAAGTTAGAGCAATTCTATAAACCATAGTCAAAACCACGAAGTTCGATTTTTCAAAACCAAATTTAAGAATCAAAGAACATCACCACCTAGAAGAGTCAAAATAATTATCATCGTCTTACAACAACCGCAAACCAAAATGAAACATTGGTGGACAGAAAACACCCTCCGTGGTTTTCAATAACTTAGAACAACTTTCCACGACAAGAAAGTTACAATGCCATGGAAATGATGTCTACCATTCCACATCCCAAGCCAATAACATCAAATGCAATGGGATGTTTAGCACTAAACAACTTTGGACCCAAGAGATATTGAGGACCCAAATGTTTGAGTGTTTGCCTTATATAAAAGATTATGCCTTGGAGACCGACTGAACCCGATAAGTGGTATAAAGATACGGAATTCTCGCAAACAATGATGGGTAACCGAAAGCATCTACTTATGATACATGGCATACAATGAAGGTAATGTCAATTTTTGGTAGTAATCTTTGCATGTAACATCATTGGCAAAGTACGATTTGCAAATACTCTCTCAAAATAATAATGTAGAGCATGTAGATAACTTAAGATTTAACTTTTGTTAAGTATAGGACAAATATGTGATAATAAGTGTAGAGTAACTTTCTCTGAACATGATAGTGAAATTACTAAGGATTGTATAAGTTCATAGGAAAGGTATAAGAATAGAAGGCATATATGTGATGAAATTATGAACTGAGCCTAAAGATGAAAATTGTCTAGCAAACGATTAATGAAAACTCACGTTGTGGCTAAGAAGATTATCACGTAAATATGCGTCTCATTCAATCGTTAGCATTTAAGGAATTAGTTAGAAACTTACCTAAGCTTAAGTTTGATCAACACTTCTGTGATGCTTGCAAAATTGGAAAGTAAGCTCATGCCAGTCATAAGGCTAAGAATATATTCTCAATGACTAGATGCTTAGAACTCCTTCATATGGATCTCTCGTCAACCCGCCGAACGGAGTTACGGAGGAAACCGCAAACAAAACCTTAGTCAGATTATAATTGACTACTCTAGGTATACTTGGACTAGATTCCTTAAGGACAAAACCGAAGCTATTTCGATAAATTCAAAATTTATAGAAGAATGAATCAAAACCAATTAGGATTGTACAAGATGTCAATAAGAACCAACCACTGGGTAGGGAATTTGATAAATGAGGTGTAGAGGAGGTGATGGTGCAATTTAGAAAGTTAAGTAATGCCAATGGTATTACACATATTTTCTCATCTCCACGCACGTCCCTCAATCAAATTGCGGTGGTTGAAAGTGAAAAATATTTACTCTAAGAAATGAGTAGAGACTATGTTGAATAGAGCAATTATTACCACCAAAGTTTTGGTGTAACCAATTAAGACACTTCACAATACTTCTCAACCAAATCCTAATTAGAGCCATCTTAGGAAAAACACCCTACGAACTCTTAAGAGGTATGAAACATACGTTAGATTACTTTAGAGTGTTTAGAAGCAAGTGCTTCATTCTAAACACTAAAGACTACCTTACAAAGTTTGACCCAAAGTCATACGAAGGTATATTTTTAGGTTATTCTCAAAATAGTAAATCCTACATAATCCTAAACAAACACACTAGGAAAGTCGAAGAATTACTTAACGTGACATTCGATGAAACTCCTCCACCCTCTAAGACATCACCCTTGGTGGATGATGACTTAGATGAAGAAGAAGCAATTAAGGTCACCAAAAAGAAAAAAAATAGAAAGTGACATTGTGGATGAAACTTTAGAGATTGTCATAGGAAATGTCATAGGAAACCTTAACCAAATAACCCTTAGATCACAAGCCCAAAAGCAAAGTAACTTCTTTTGTTTTATACCAACTATAGAACCAAAGAATGTAAATGAAGCCTTAACGGATGATAGTTGGATAGTCGCTATGCAAGAAGAATTAAATCAATTCATTGCTAACGACATTTGGGAGTTAGTTCCACAACCTAGGAATATGACAATCATAGGAACTAAGTGGGGTGTTAGAAATAATTAGAACGAGAACGTATTGAGGGGGTATTCTCAAAATAAGGCTAGGTTAGTTGCTCAAGGCTATAATCAACAAGAGGGCATCAATTATGATGAAACTTATACCTCAGTTGCTAGACTCGAGTCAATTAGGATACTATTAGCTTATGATTGTACTTTAGACTTTAAACTATTCCAAATGGATGTAAAAAGTGCATTCCTAAACGGTTTTATCAATGAGGAGGTATACGTAGCACAACCTCCGGGATTCATTGATTTTGAAAAACCGGATCATGTTTATAAACTAAAGAAAGCTTTATATGGTCTTAAACAAGCACCTAAAGCTTGGTATGATAGATTAAAAGCTTTCCTTATTAAACATGAATATAAAATGGGAATGTAATAACACTCTTTTACTTAGAAGAGAAGTTCAAACCTTATCATCGTTCAAATATATGTCCGATGACATCATATTCGGTTTGACTTGTCAAGACATGTGTGACGAATTTGCCAAAATCATGCATGACGATTCGAGATGAGCATGATGGGCGGGGTGAACTTAACGTTCCTTCCTTGGACTAACAAATAAAAACAAATGGAAGATGGTATTTTCTTTAATTAATCTAAATATATTAAAAAAATGCTAAAAAAATTGGCTTAGAAGAATCTAAACCAATGAAAACCCCCATGTCCTTCGATACCTCATGAAAGACGAAGAGTGTGAGTAGGTAGATAGTACCAAGTATCGAGGCATGATAGGTAGTTTATTATACCTAACGGCAAGTAGGCCCGATATCATGTTTAGTGTTTGCCTTTGTGCCCGCTTCCAAGAGGCTCCCAAAACCTCTCACCTTGAAGCGGTTAAATGTATCTTCTGATACATTAAAGGCACTACGCACTTAGGATTATGGTATCCTAAGGGGACCGGCATAGAAACTGTAGTATATGCCGACTCTGATCATGCGGGAGATTATGTGGATCAAAAGAGCACTAGCGGTATTTGTACGTTTGTGGGATGTTGTTTGACATCTTGGTTCTCGAAGAAACAAACCGCTCTTGCTATATCCACTACCGAAGCCGAATACGTAAGCGCCGGAAAGGCATGTCAACAAGTACTATGGATGAAACAAGCTCTTATCGACTACGACGTACGACTCGACGGTGTCCTGATCATGTACGACAATAAAGGCGCGATTGGCCTTAGCAAAAACCTGATGCAACATTCTCGAACTCAGCACATTGAAATTCGTTACCACTTTCTTTGTGATAATGTCCAGAAAGGACACATCTCAATCGAAAAAGTGTCGTCCATCGACAACATCGCCGACATTCTTACAAAATCCCTTAATTGTGAATTGTTTAACTAATTTTTTTTCCCCCCCCCCCCCTAGTCTTGGTTTTAGGAATGATGGAACACATTCCATAAATCAAATTAGTCCGCTTCTCCTTCTTCTGTCTCAATTCTAGTCCATGTTCCATTCTGTGTCGTGACAACTTAAATACTTCATCCGAAGTACTTTAAGCATTTTTAATTCGCGAAATGCAAATTAAAATGTCACTCCTCTTTATAAAATTTTCATCAAAAACTGAGTCCAAAACCATTCATTGAGGGCGGCCCCCATACCATAGGCAGCCCCTAATATATTTGGGACCGCCAGATCTAATGGGACCGCCATTAGCAGACACAAAATCTGAACACTTAACCAAAAATTTTCAAAACAGAAAAACAAACACCCCCTTATCTGCTGCACTCGACGAACACGACCCAAAACCCACCAAAACTCAAATTCAACCATTAAAACATCAATTGAAGATCAAATCAACACTAATAATCAATCCTAATATCACAAAGATCATCAATTGTAAGTCATTTCATCTATTTTCTTTCAATTTGAGTCTAGGGTTCATGATGAACACCAAAAATTGAAATTGGGGATTTTTGATTTTTCTTTCAATTTTGTACAATTAAGAGTACTAGGATACAATGTATAACTAATATGCTTCCCGTAGATATAGGATTTGCATACATTAGTGAATTTGTTGAAAAATTGATTTCGAACCAAAACCCCAATTTTATTTTCAAATCACTCACGTTAGGAACATAATAAAATTGTTGTTATGCATTGTTAATCCAACCCAAAAACGTTTTCAAACACATGCATAATGATCTCATGAACAAATTTCGAGATACATAATTCATATGTATTTTTTGACTTGTTTGGATGAGCAAAATCAAATTAAGGAGCGTTTGGGTTAACTCTTAGGATTTTATATTTAGGTCGAGTTAATCGTTACTCCATATTTGTTACATTTAGGCACACACTAGAAACATTGCTCATGAAATATTACACGTGAAAAGTAATAAAATGTGATTTCATTTTCTTCTAGGAAATCATGCCTCGCAAATCTTCTGAAGATTACAAAAATACAAGACACTATATCCCTAAAATTTCACATGAATTCTGTTCTCTAATAAAAGAAAACCTAAGAAACATTGAAGAACGTTACATTCACGAGGGTCGGGTGGTTTTTGACAACTTTACGGATCTAAACTATGTTCGGTCTTTGTTTCATTTTGTCAAATTTGAGTGTCTTCTTGAAATCAATGAACAAGTATGTCCTCGTTTTATTCTTGAGTTTTACAGTCAGTATCGTTTGAGTTATTCTGACGAAGGTCAAATGTTTGTCGAATTTGTAATTCAAAATCAACTCTTCTCCTACTCTCTTGAAAATTTTGCTCAAATTCTTAACGTTCCCTATGAAGGAGTGTGTGTCTTTACCGATAGATGGAGACTTGATGAGTTGGCATATGGTATCCCTTCGGATGGTCCATATCAAACCAACCCTCCTTCCATTGAGGACATCATTTCATCTATTTGAATTGATCGAGAAGGTCAAGTCGGTCGCATCCGTCATGAGGAGGAGATTGATGTTCATGATTATCAAATTCTCACTCGTGAAATCATACCTACTTTGAAACCTTTAGAGGAAATCATTTGGGAAAACGTCTTTTATCTGGGGGGTAATCAGGATCATGTTCCCGCGTGTCTTTGTTTTATGCTTTACTGTGCCGTACACTCCGAAAGATTCAATCTTGCCTATTACATGGCAAAATAAATGGAGTAGGTCACTAAGCAAGCTAGGTTAATTCTACCCTATGGTATGTTATTAACCCGTTTGTTTACATTCATCATGAATGAATATCCCAAGTTGAATAACGAGTCCTATGTCTTATACGATCGTGTCATGACTCCTCTTGCCGCTCAACTAGAGAAAAAACCAAGAAGGGATCGTGGCATGAGAAGAGGTCGTTATTCAACCATCCTCATCTCATCTCAATGACGACGATGATGATGGGAATGATGAAGGGACCTCGCGTACAAGCACTCCTTCCCCCATTCGTTATATCAATTCCTTAACCAATCAAGTTCCTCAAGTTTTTCAAAACCCACCTAATATCGACCCTCACCTTGAACCATTTTACACCCGCCAAACCGAAATCATCAACCGCCAAGTACAATTATGAGATGAGCATCGTGGTGGAGTAAGATCAATCGGAAAAAGTCTTAGAAGGTTGTAGAGAAACATGAAGAAGTGAGCAATAAGGGAATTGCTTTATGACATTATTATCTATATTATTTACTAATCTATTATGATTAGGTGTTTAAACTTATACTACTTATTAGTAACTTAGTACTTAGTATGGGCAACTTAGCTTGCCATGGATGATCTTTCAATTTTATCATCATAAACCAATACTTGCATGCACCTTGATAGACTTTTGCTATATATATATGATATTATGCATGCTTATCTTTTGATCAAATTTGCCTACATATGCTTCCCTCATAGAACTCAAGATAATTGATATTGTGAGGTTAGATAATGAGTATTAGATGATTCATGATGAAATAGAATTGACTCAAAAAGGGAAATTTAGAAAAAAAATTATCAGGAAATTCTGGAAAAAGTTTTCTATCTCCAAAAAACGGCCCCCTAAAATACTGAGCGGCCCCTTAATATATATGGGACCGCCAGTAATTAAGGGACCTCCATCAGAGGTCACGGATTCTTCTACTGTGACCTTCTAGATTTCTGTACAGTTGACCACTATCCTATCTAGGCACAACTATAATTTCTGCATTTTCGTTTTACTCACCGTTTGGAAACCATCATTAGTCTTCTCAGCATTAGGGGTAACAACATTAGAAGTAGCAACAATAGGAGGACTCACCACTTTTTTAGGGCAATAGTCATGAACATGACCAAAAATCTTACATGTATCACATTTGGGCGGCCTCCATTCATACTCAACACGGATGGTTTCTTTGGTAAAATCATCCTTAGAAAGAGATGTGTTAGCCCTAAAATATGGTGACTAATCCGGAATTACATTTATCATTTATAGTCGGGTCGGGTTAGTTTAGCTAGT
>BQNB010013170.1:42414-73839 GCA_026074375.1 Tanacetum coccineum | reverse complement strand
CAATAGGCACGAGGTGCAAGGGATACATTGGTGGTTATGATTTGGATATCATGCATTAAAGATTTTGTCGCATTACATTTTTTATAACTATTATGGGCTAGAAATCTTTGTATTTTGAACAAGTGGACAAGTGAAGCTTCAGCTTATGTAACAAATACTTTGTTAAATCCAATGTATCAGTTTTAAATAACTTTTTGGTCGTTCTATATACATCTTGTGCTACTGATCTATGAAGTAACACGCCCCAGTCCCTTATTCCGCTGCGACCCAATTTGGGGGTGTTATAAGTACAGTAAGTTGTTTGCTTCTGGAAATAAGCTCAGATGAGCTTATTTAGGCTTATTGGGCTTTTTGGCCCAATAATAAATTCGTGTAATTCTTTAAGGTTCAACAAGATGTTTTAGCTAGTTTTTCAAGTAGGTTTTGGTATGCTTTAGTTATTTAGTTTCAAATAAGCTGTTTTGGCTTATTGGCTTATCCTATAAGCCCTAAGCCACAAAAATGGACTTTTAGGTCCATTAAGGGTTTTAAAAGGGTATAGTTCATCATTCTTATGTCCGTTAGTACTCTAAGCTTTTAATAAGCCCAAAATTATATATAAGCTCTTAATTAAGCTGTTCGAGCTTATTAGTGGTCATTGGGCCCATATTGGGCCTCGCTAAGAACTCGTCAAGTCCATTAGTGGCCTGATAGGTTTTCTTATGGGTATGATTAACCAAATGGGCCCAATAAGTCTTTCAACCCTTCAATAAGCTCAAGTGAGCTTATTAATAAGCTGTAGGCCCCCATCTAATGGACTGTTGGGCCCATTAACGTCCGTTAATGGACTGTTTGGTCCAACAAGGTCCGTTAGTGACCCGTTAAGCTTATTAGTGATATTAGGGCTCGTTAATGTTCTGTTAGGCTACACAAGTTACCATTTAGTGCCTAAGTTATAAACAACACATCTTGGAAGTATATGTGACCCGTTTATGGGTCTTAGGGCCTAACAGTAGACTTTAACATCCACTGTGGTGAGTGTGGCTCATGTTATGACAATTTGATCACTAGTAACCCAAAACAAGTTCGTCTAGCACTCATATGGGTCATGTTCACCACATGCAATCATCCAAGTAGTTAGTATACATCTTCCAACACCAAGACTTTATGTTTTTATGAAAAGTTTAAGTGTGTAAGTGTTTTCAATATAACTAAATAAGCCCTAGTCCTTGATAAGTCCTATTTTATAAATGTTAACACCTTTTAGCACCACATAAGTGATTATTCACATGTATACTTACGTGAAACATGTATGACTTGCACCATGCATGCACAAGCTCATGTTAATTTGTTAATTACAAACTAACATGACCCAAATGACTAGCAAACAAAGAAAGAAATGTATGATATGAACATGTAAGCTTAGGAACGTGACTTATAAAAGTACTAGAGTCTTGGCTTTGAGTTTGTACAAGTAGGATGGAAACCCGACGTGTATACTCGAATGTATATCAACCCTAAGCTTCAAAGCTGATTAAATAACCTAATCTTAGCTCATGTTCGTGTGGGGGTTATGTCTCAGCTTATGGTGACCCGAAACAAAGAGAGAACAAGGATGGTTTTTGCTAGTATGTGGTTAAGTGAATGAGTATGTAAACACTCTTAGTTGTGAACTCTTGTATTTATAGAGAAAATATCTCTAAACCACTTCCTAAAACTATGTCTCATTAGCTTAGAGAAGATAGGTAGTTTTGGTCTAAGATTAAGTGGTTTGAGGGAAGCTTAGGCTTGTCTAAGTACAAGTATTAATGAGTTGGGTGATGCACAAGATCATGTAAGATTTGTTAAGTTGTATGTGTATGAGTGACGGGTTGCTTAAGGGAGGGAAAACACAAGAATAAATCTTGTATAAGATTTATTAAGTATATCTTTTTAATTAATCCTAGGTTGTACAAGATTTAGCCAAGATTTGTGTGTAATATCCAATGGTCCTTGTGTCGTGTGAAATGAAGGAAAAGAAACAAAGTAAAGTGTGCTAGAGTTTAAGGTTTCCTTAACCTTAAACTAACTAAACATTCATCCTTAAACTAACTATGGTAAGCTATGGGTTAAGGGTACATGTGTAAGGATATGTAAGTGATCTTAGTCCTTCCCACTCCATTTGGATGCCTAGTATTAGAGCTAGGGTACAAGTGATTAGACAATTTCTAGTTATATACCAAGAGTATATAATGTTTGTCCTATGTTTATGTTATGTATAAACATAACTGGCCCTACGGCTAGTTAAGATACAAAATCTATAATATTTTTGTGTTTAAGGTATAAAAGTGGGTATTGGTTTGAGTATAGATAGGTATAGGTATTTTCGGTTATGCCTAAAGGTATTTTATTGCGAAATGTAAACGTTTTACGTGACCAATAAAAATAAAATATGAAAAGTTAATAATTATTCTCATAATAATTATATAACACTTGTTTAACATAAACCTTTACTTGTTTGATGTCCGTTTACATTGAATGTTGATTTTTAGTTTACGTGATTTAACTATATGATATAAATTAGAAGTAAATGCGCAAAAGCCTAAAAATAAATAATGGAATGAATGAAGTCGTAAATGACCTGAAAATGAGGAATGTCACATCCTTTTGGTTAAAGATATGTTGAAGGCTCTTATGGTCGGTATAGATCACACTCTTGGTTGCATACAAGTAGTGTCTCCAGATCTTAAGGGAAAATACAACTGCACCCAGTTCCAAATCATGGGTGGTGTAATTTTTCTCATGGATTTTCAACTGCCTAGATGCATAAGCTATCACCTTACCTCTCTACATCAACACACAACCTAATCCTAGACCTGATGCATCACAATATACCACAAAATCTTCCGGTCTATGAGGGAGAGCTAGAACATGTGCATTACACAACTTATCCTTCAAGGTTTGAAATGCCTTCTCCTGTTCTTTACCCTAATCAAAGGTCCTATTTTTGTGAGTCAAGACAGTGAGTGACTTAGCTATCTTAGAAAAATTCTCTATAAAACTACGATAGTACCCAGCCAAACCTAAGAATGAAAGAACTTCAGACAGAGTTCTAGGTTCTTCCCAATTCTTAACAACTTCAATCTTACAAGAATCTATGTGAATGCCATCACCATTAATCACATGCCCAAGAAACTGTATTTCTCGCAACCAAAATTCACACTTAGAAAACTTGGCATACAGTTTCTCCTTCTTTAATAGCTCCAAAACTAACCCTATGTGCATCTCATGCTCTTCTCGGGTCTTAGAATAGATTAAGATGTCATCTATGAACACTATTATGAACTTGTCTAGATAAGGCCTACATACTTGGTTCATCAAGTCCATGAATACCGCTGGTGCATTCGTCAGACCAAAGGGCATTATCGTGAACTCAAAATGTCCATAACGGGTCTTAAATGCAGTCTTTGGAATGTCATCCTCATGCACTCTCAGCTGATGGTATTCGGACCTAAGATCTATCTTAGAGAAGTACTGTGATCCTTGCAGTTAATTGAATAGGTCGTTTATCCTAGGAAGCGGATAATTATTCTTAATGGTCAACTTGTTCAGTTCTCTATAATCTATGCACATCCTGAAGGAACCATCTTTCTTCTTAACAAATAATATCGGTGCTCCCCAAGGCGATGAGCTTGGTCAAATGAAACCTTTGTCCTGGAGTTCTTTGAGTTGTGCCTACAACTCCTCCATTTCAGAAGGTGCCAATTGATAGGGAGACTTCGCAACCGGTATTGCTCCAGGGATTAACTCAATCCAAAATGCGATTTCTCAAATAGGGGGTAATCCTGATAGGTTATCTAGAAATACCTCGGGAAAATCTCTCACCGTAACAATCTCTCCTAGTTTCTGTTCCTCAACCTTAGCACTCTTCAAATGTCTCACTTTCTCTTTTGGCTTGTCTCCTAACACTCTAACCACCTTACCATCTAGTAGGGGTATTCTAACTACCTTCTCGTGACAAATTATTTCAGCCTTGTAATCAGACAACCAATCCATGCCTATGATCACATTAAAACCCTTGTTCCCAAATGGTATCAAATTAATGTCAAACACGTAACCTTCTATTTCTAGTTTACAACCTCGAATAACCTTATCAATCTCTACTAGCTGCCTGCTAGCTATCTCAATCTCATAAATGAATCCTAAATCACTGGGCTCTATGCCTAACAAAGGTAAGAAAGTAGTAGAAACAAAACTATAATCGGTTCCAAAGTCAAATAGGGTTATGGTAAAATGAAAATTTAAAGTAAACATACCCGTCATGATATTCAGGTCATGGCGAGCCTCCTCTGCTCCCAACATAAATGCCTTTCCCCTAGCCTGATTATCGTTGTTCCCATAACCCTGTCCCCTTTCAATGGCTAAAGCTTGGTTTGGATGGTTTCCTGCTGGCCTTTGTGCTTAATTCAACCTAGGACATGCTGATCTGATATGATCGGTACTCTCACACTTATAGCATGCTCTAGGAGCAGCAGTTGGGTTTCTAGCATTTACTGGTTTTACCATCCTAGGTGCTCGACAATCCTTAGCCATATGCCTAGGGCGGTTGCAGTTAAAACAAACATGGCAAAGTGACTCATGTGGGTGGTGTAGGTTACATTTTGCACATTTCGGTGCTGCACCATTGTACTCTCTCCTAACAGGATTAATAGATGTAACAAAAGCATTTCCAGTCCTACTCTTCTTTTTATCATCCCTTACATTCCTATTCCTACCAAACTCTCTACTATTTCCCCTTTTCTCAGGGTTCTTCTTCAGTGACCCATTTCTAATAGCTTCATATGTTAGTGAGCCAACTATCTGCACAGCCTTTTGGATGGTCTTTGGCTCTGTTACTGCCACCATTCCTCGAATCTGTAGAGCAAGGCCATACATATACCTCTCAATCTTCTTATTTTCCGGGTTTACTAAGTGCGGAACTAACCTAGCCAACTTATGGAACCTATCAGTATACACAGCATAGCTAGCCCCAACAATGGCATGATTCCATAGCTCAGTCTCTAACTTTTGCATCTCATTACTAGGATAGAATTCCTCCCTTATCAAAGTCTGAAAATCCTCCTAAACCATACCAACAGCGGTCTCTTAACTCCTAGTGTTGATTTGAGAATTCCACCAAGTGAGAGCCTTGCTTATAAGTGAACCACCAGTGTATTTCACTTTTTGGTTATCCTTACATCTACTCATGTCCTGAACTAACTCCATCTTTTCAATCCAATGGGTGTACACTACAGCACCCCCTTACCATCATACTCCTTATGATTACAAGCTAAGAACTCTTTATACGTACAACCTCTCCTATCATTGCTCACAATGACATTCCTAACATCCCCTTGAATGTTGTCATTGATAATGTTCTCTGGATTGTTACCATGATTTCTTACTTGAGCAAGAATGGTGGGTACAGATTCTGCAATTGGTGGGCAATGATTGTAGATAAGTCAGGGACTCCATCCACTCTTCTATTTGCCCCAACACCCCCATTAGCTCCTACTCCATGGTCATTCTCTTAACCCTCGGGTTCACTAGTTGGTTTAACATTTCTCCTCTTAGGCTCTCTCACTCTTCTACCTTCTCTACCAGCTTGTCTACCTGTTCCCCCTCCTCATGATTTGGCAGTAGGCCGGCCAGCACTTCGGGTCATCATTTATAACCCTTCCCCTTTTTGTGAGTTTGGATTGTTCTAATTTTAGTCCTTTGACTATTTGACTATTGTCACTTGTTAGAACAAATAATGTGATGACGATGATGAATTTGTGAGATTTAAGTATTATAAAGTTTATTGTGTATAATAACCCTTCTTGTGTGATTTAAATGTTCTAATTTAGTCCTTCGACTATTTGACGCTTGTCAGTTTATTTAGAACTTGTACCGTGTTGACGGTCATGAATATATGAGATGTGAAGTGTTTTATGGTTTATGGTGTATAATGATCCTTTTTAGAGGGTCTTATTGTGTTAATTGTATTCCGGGTGGTTGACCCGTGAATCATTAAGAAATGTCAAAAAACGAGTCTCGCCATGTCCGTTAATGTCTAGATGAGTTTTTGGGAAGTATAAGGTGTAATTATATCGTGTAAATACTCTAGGTTATTAGAAAAGTATTTTTAAAGTGAATAAAAATACTAATTAACTTTGGAAAATATTTTACGATCGAGTTTTACGAGTTTTAATTGAACCCGACACAAAAAGGAAGGAGATGAACCCCTAGGATTCCTAGGCTTTGGTTCAAGTCTCATAGGAGACAAGGATGCCATTTTTTTGCTAAGATGTTCCCTACTTGTACAAATATATTCCCAATACCAACATTCTTCTCATTATCCATTTCATTTCAAAAAAAATAAAAACACATTAGTGTGTGTGTGTGTTGTTCGTCCGCCGCCAAGCCACAACCAAACACAATAAATTTTCCAACTTTGATCAAAAACATGATATTCCGGGTTGATACGAGTATTTGGGTATTCATTTAAACAACGTTTCGGTTGTCCGGTTCGTGTCGAAATCTACATTTTTCAATATTTTCTTGTAAGTTCATAAATTTAAATTTCGTTTGTCCTTTTGGATTGTTTATGATGCATAGATGTTAGTTGTACAAGTTGATCGTCGTAAAAGTGAGTTTCGAAAACAAAATGGTAAAAAAAAGGGTGCGTTTGGGGTTCGAACCTAAGGAAAGAAATATGAGGTTTTTTTAGTTTTGATATTGTGTTCGTGATGGTTGAAAAACATATATTCCTAAATAGCTTATTTTGTATTGTAGCTTTTATAACTTATTTTTGGGCTTTTCGAGCTTATTTTGGGCTTATATAGTTTCGGCTTATTTAAGAAACACAAGGGAGACAATTTTTGATTATTTATTTTATATGTCGTATGTTCGAGGACTATTATTTTAGCTTATGGTGTTAACCAAATGCAATACGTAGTTTATTAGCTTATTAAAGCTTAATATATATGTATTTTAGAGCTTATGGGCCCACGGCCCAATAAGCCACCTATAAGCCACAGCTCATTTGATGATTTATTGTGGCCCAGGTTGCTTATGTACTTACCAAATTATGTTACGTATAATAATGGGCCTTGGTTTGGGGCTTAAAACGTATTTTGGACGTATAAATTCCTTAATGGACCCTTATTGGGCCTTAAAGCCCAATAAGCTTTGTCTAGTCATTTTATGGGATTTGTCGGACTTTTGAAAGGTGAAATGAGTTTATGGAATATTATTGAACGTCACTTTGGAGGAAAAACTTTGTTTGGCGTTGCGGATTGTGATTTTGGAAGTCTGTCGGAAGAGTGTCAAAATGGTGAAAAATGGTCGAAAAGAAGGTTTAGAAACCTTGGAAACATCTTATAAACGTACGGATCATGTCGAAATTTCATAAAAAGTCTATACTTAGAAATTTTTACTCGAAATGAGATTTTTAATTTAATAATAAAATATTATTATTTTATTATTTTAATAAATCGACTAAAGGACGAAAAATATGATTTCTCTCAAAACTTCTCTAAGATGTTTAATATTAATAAACGTTTCATGTCCTATAAATATATGGTTAGTTAATGGGGACTAAGAGTACCGAATGGGATTATCGAGTGATATTTATAATAGTTTATTATAAATATTTATGTTACTTGTCTATTTTCTTTAAAATGGTATGAGTATATTATGATGAGTTATGGGTCGATATGATATTTTGAGATTTGCGTCAACCATCACACCACTAGATTGTTATGGGTAATTGTACAACGCATCTAGCCTCTATGCATCAAACATGAAGACTGTTTTGGAAATGAATGATTAAAATGGGACATTAACTGGACTAGGTCGTGTGCGGACGTCGTTTCATTTGCTTGTGTGATTGAGATTTGGTTGCTAAAGACTTGCTTAAGGTGATTTCTCATAGCCCTATTTTTACTGTTTTTCCGTTGGGGGAAAATGATGCTCAAATGTGTTTTGAAATATTTTGAATTGAACTGTGCGAAATGTGGTTTTATTTTTGGGACAAGATATGTGCTTATGACTGCTATGTGAATACAGTATGTTACATGATTGTTTGGACATCACTTTTCAGGTGAAGTGAAAGAGGAATAAGTTGGTGATATGTGATAGTAGAATTAGAAGTATCCCGTGTGGATTTTTTTCATGTGAAGTCTTGCTTGTTTATTTTGTTTGGTTTTAATATTTGGAAGATTTTGGTTTAAGTTTGGAATTTAACCCCTGTGTGGGCTATTGAAGTTGTAAGAGATTATGAATTTGATTGTAATTTGGTTTTGTTTTTGGGAAAAGTTATGTGCTTATGAATGCTATGTGAATATTATGTGTTGCATGATTGTTTGGATCGGAGGGGTACGCTTATCCCAGTATTTGTATGATTGTTTGGATCGGATGGGTACACCTACATAGTATTTGTGTAGTTATTGGAGCGGATGGGTACGCCTACCCTAGTTTGTGTGTGGTCCTGCCCTAATTTAGTGCTCCAGCTGGTAGGCCCTTTAGGTGCGTAAGTGACATATGGTTATTGACTAGCGGGGATGCTATGTTAGGGTTTTTTTGCATCTATATTCACTATCATATTGCATTATTGTCCACTGTTTGAAATATTGGCACAGCTTTTGGGTTTAAGGTCAAACGTACGAGCTCACCAACATTATTGTTGATGTTTTCGAGTATCGTTTTCAGGTGAAGTGAAAGAGGAATAAGTTTGTGATTTATGATAGCAGACTTAGAAGTATCCTGTGTGGATTTCTCATATGAAGTCTTACTTGTTTATTTTATTTGGTTTTAGTATTTGAAAGATTTTTGTTTAAGTTTGGATTTGGACCCCTGTGTGGGCTATTGGATATTGTAAGAGTTTGCGGATTTGATTGTGATTTGGGACATTACTCAAGGTTGTTCGAGGTTGATGGTCTTCGTAACACTTGAAGTTTATGCATTGTAGTTTTCTCTATATTGTATCTTGTGTTATGATTGATCATTATGTTGCATTCCTGAGTTTCCGCCATTGTCGGGGTGTGACAGATTGGTAATCAAAGCCAAGGTTATAGAGAACTAGGTAGATTGGCCTAGACTATAACCTAAGATATGTCATTTAGTTGGTTATAGGATCTATGTGCGCGGTGTTTCGCTTTTGCTTTCTTTCGCGTGTTCACGGTTTGGTGCTTTGGTTATGTCAGTCATTGAAATGTGTGAGCTTAATATTGAGTACGACTGGGAAAGGATGCGAATATAAGCACGGTGGCCAACAAATTTATAAGCGTATCACAACTCACTCGTATTTAGTATTTTCATTCATACAAATCGATGTTGACACCATAAGGTGGTATTATGTGTATAGTTATATATATAGTAAGATATTCTATATATATATTAGTCTTCCCACCTACCTAATGTTGCCCATGTTCTCCCTCGTATAGATAATGTCACCAAGGATGAGGACCCAAAGTGCTGGCCAGCCTATTGCCGAATCATGAAGAGGGGGAATGGGTGGATGGGTTGGTAGAGGTGGTGGAAGGGGTAGAGGACCTATAGGAGGTAATGATGAGCGTGTTGCCGGATTGAATGGTAAATGAAATGACCAGGGGTTGGGAGCTAATGGGGGCATAGAGGGAGTCAATAGGAATGTAGAGGGAGTCAATGGGGTAGTAGGAGGATCACCCGACTTCTCAACAAACATTGCCCAACAATTGCAGAACCTCTTTCCCTCCATGCAAGCTTAGGTTGGTAACTAAGGAAATATTGGGAATCAAAATGGTAATGTGGTTAATGAGAACATTTAGGAGAATGTTGGGAATGTGATGGTAAATGGTAACCAAGTAGGTTGTTCATATAAGGAGTTCTGAGCTTGTAATCCTAAGGATCATGATGGTAAGGGAGGTGATGTAGTTCTTACTCGATAGATTGAGAAAATGGAGTCCGTGCAGGATATGAGTGGTTGTAGTATTGACCAAAAAGTGAAATACCCTGCTAGTTCATTTGTGGGTTAGGATTTAACGTGGTGGAACTCTTAGATCCACAAGCTAATTCGAGAAGTTGTTATTAGCATGTCATGAAATGACTTTAAGTTTATGATGATAGAAGAGTTTTGTCCTAGTCATGAGATGCAAAAGTTGGAAACTAAGTTGTGAAATCACGCCATGGTCGGGGCCGGCTATGCTGCGTATAGTGATAGGTTTCATAAGTTGGCTAGATTAGTTCCTTACTTAGTAACTCCCGAAAGTAGGAAGATTGAGAGGTGCGTGTATGGCCTTGCTCCACAGATCCGTGGGATGGTGGTAGCAATGGAGCCAAAGACTATACAGAAGGCTATGCAGATTTCTAATGCACTGACCGATGAGGCTGTTAGGAATAGATCAATTAAGAAGGTTGAGAAGAGAGGAAATGTAGGGGAACCTAGCAAGGATAAGAATGGTAGGGATGATAATAAGAGGACTAGGATTGGAAATGCTTTTGCTACTACCGCAAACCCTATAGGAAGAAAGAATACGTATGCTTGGCCTAAGTGTACCACCTGCAACTTCGACCATGCACCCGAAGGGCCTTGTCGCACATGCTTCAACTGTAACTGCCCAGGTCATTTGGCAAAGGATTATAGAGGCATACCAAGGAATGTAAATCCTGTCAATGCTAGAAACCCAACTGTTAGGGCATGTTATGAGTGTGGTAGTACTGATCATGTCAGGCCAGCTTGTGCTAGATTGAATTGGGCATGAGGACCAAAAGGAAATCATCCAAATCAAGTTGTTGCTAATAACGGGGGTTAGGGTCATGGAAACCAAGGGAACCAAGCTAGGGTTAGGGCATTCATGTTGGGAGTAGAGGAAGCTCTCTAGGATTCGAACATTGTAACGGGTACGTTTACTTTAAACAATCATTTTGCCACTACCTTATTTGACTCTGGTGCCAACTATAGCTTTGTTTCCACTACTTTTATACCTCTATTAGGCATAGAGCCCAATGAATTAGGTTTTAGATATGAGATTGAGATAGCTAGCGGGCAGCTAGTAAAGATTGATAAGGTTATTAAGGGTTGCAAACTAGAAATCGAGGGTCATGTCTTTGACATCGATTTGATACCTTTTGGGCATGGGAGTTTTGATGTGATCATAGGCATGGATTGGTTGTCTGATCACAAGGCTGAAATAATTTGCTATGATAAGGTAGTGAGGATACCACTAGTAGATGGTAAAGTGCTTAGAGTGTTAGGAGAAAAACCAGAAGAAAAGATGAGGCAGCTAAAGAGTGCTAAGGCAAAAGAGAAGGAACAAAAAGAGATAGAAGTAGTGAGAGATTTTCCTAAGGTATTCCTAGATGACCTATCTGGATTGCCGCCTATTCGAGAAATTGAGTTTCGAATTGGGTTAATCCCTGGAGCAACACCGGTAGCAAAGTCCCCCTATCGTTTGGCACCTTCTGAATTGGAGGAGTTGTCGGGATAACTCAAGGAACTCTAAGACAAAGGTTTCATTCGACCAAGCTCATTGCCTTGGGTAATGCCAATATTGTTCGTTAAGAAAAAGGATGGTTCTTTTAGGATGTGCATTGACTATAGAGAATTGAACAAGTTGACTATTAACAATCGTTATCCGCTTCCTAGGATTGATGATCTATTTGACTAACTGCAAGGGTCGTAGTTTTTCTCTGTGGTATATCTTATATCATAACACGGGGTTGATTCTTGGATTTGGCTAGTTTCTAGAGAGAGAAACACTAGAGAGAATATTCTAGAGAGAGAGAAAGTGTTTCTTTGTAAATGAAAATAATAACTAGCTTACCTCTTCCAAAGTAGGAAGAGGCTATATATAGTACTTACAATATACCGGGTATTCGTACCCGACTTAAAACCGAAAAAAGTACTATTAACTATTAAACTACGAGCTATAATAAACAGTAAAATACAAGTCTTGGAAGTGCTCAAAAATAGAAACTATATGCTAATTTTTTCTAAGATGTGAATTCTGGCTAAGAGAAGGCCAGTTTATTGGGCATATGATAAAGGTAATTGAAATCATAAGACCCTGTAAGATTGAAGATGTTAAGAATTGGAAAGCCCCTAGAACTCACCTGCTGAGTTTGTTCTTTCTTAGGATTGGCTGGGTATTACCGTAGGTTCATTAAGAACTTTTCTAAGATAGCTAAGTCTCTTACTATCTTGACTCAGAAAAGTAAGACTTTTGATTCGGGTGAGGAACAGGAATTGGCATTTTAGACCTTGAAGGACAAGTTGTGTAATACGCCTGTTCTAGCTCTCTCTGATGGAACATAAGATTTTGTTGTATATTGTGATGCGTCCAGGACAGGACTAGGCTGTGTGTTAAAGCAAAGAGCAAGAGTGATAGCCTATGGCGTTTAGGCAGTTGAAATTTCATGAGGAGAATTATACTACCCCACGATTAGAGTTTGGTGCTGTCGGTTATGCACTTAAGAAACTGAAGACATTATTGTATGGGACAAAGAGTGCATCTATACGGATCATAAGAGTCATCAGCATATCTTTATTCAAAAAGAGTTGAATATGCAACAACGTCACTGGATGAGAGTTTTTAGTGATTATGACTGTAAAAATTTGCTACAATCCTAGTAAGGGCGAATGTGGTGGCTGATGCCCTAATAGGAAGAAAGAAGTAAAGCCTAAGAGAGTTAGAGCATGTAAATTAAGCCTTCAGCCTAGTATCGGAAGGATATGATAATGCAGGCTTAGAAAGGAGATGTAGATGAATTTGTAGTATTACAAAAGGTTTAGATGAGAAATAGAACAGAGAAGTGATGGAACTTTGTACTACCTGGATTGAATATGGGTACCTTTGAAGGGTGAGGTGAGAACCCTGATAATGGGATGAAGCCCATAAGTCGAAGTACTCTATACAACCAGGAGCTGATAAGATGTACTATGATTTGAGAGATAGGTATTGGTAGCCTGGAATGAAAAAGGATATAGCTGAGTATGTTAGTAAGTGTTTGACTTTATTTTGAAGGTGAGTAAGGCTGAGCAACAAAGGCCATCTGGCTTGCTCCAAAACCTAAGATTCCCGAATGGAAATGGGAAGGGATAGCTATGGATTTTGTGACTAAGTTACCTAGGACTAGTATAAGGGGGCAAGGGACACTTCCGGTCATGTGGACCATTGACTAAGTCCTTCTCCATTTTCTACCTATGCGTGAGGATTATAAGATGGAAAGGTTGGCTAGATTATATTTGAATGAGATAGTTGCTAGACATGGTGTGCTGATCTCGATTATATCGGATTCAGATAGTCGTTTCACAATAAGGTTTTGGCAGTCATTGTAAGAGGCATTAGGAACCCGTTTAGACATGATACGCTTATCACCCCAACCGAGGGGTCAGAGTGAGCGTACTATTCAGACTTTGGAAGACATACTTAGAGCGTGCGTCCTGGACTTCGAGGGAAGTTGGGATGTTCATCTTCCGTTGGTTGAGTTTTTCAGCGAGTCTCCTCAACACCACTACTGTCTCTACTCACCATAGCTATAGGCGTGACCCGCAATATCCTCCACTATTGCAGCCATTCGCTACCCTGGCTAGAAAGACCCAATTAGCGCTCTCAAGAGATATTCGCAACAATAATGTATCGGCGCGACCCCGATCAATCATCCCGAAGCGCGACAGAGATATCTAGGCACAGCGAGATAGAGGCGCTCAGTTGATAGGACTGATTTTAGTGATAAATGTGTCCTGAATTCACGTGGGAACGTAAAGATCAGATGAGATTGAAGTACCCGCATTTGTTTAGTGATATTAGTGGCTGAATTTCGGGGTCAAAATTCTTTTAAGGAGGTAGAATGTAACCTTTACCCTTTTTGTTTTCTGAATATTTCATTAATAGTCCTTTGACTATTTAACTTTTGTACAATATTATTCATATATATGTACCGTGTTGACGGTGGTGATATTTTATGAGAGTATGAGATGAATAATGGTTTTATTGTGAATAATAGTCCACCTTGAAGGCTATTATTGAGTATATTTGTATTCTGGGGTGGTTTGACCAGTTGAAATGTAAGAAATGCTGAAAAACGAGTCTGACACGCCCGTTAATGTCCAAATTGAGTTTTGAAGGATTTAAAGTGTAAATATGGCAAGTAAATACTCTAAGTTAATGGAAAAGTATTTTTAAGGTGAATAAAAATGTTTTTTAACTTTGGGGTAAATTTTACGATTGAGTTTTATGAGCTTTTAAGTGATTTCGACACGAAAAGAAGACCCAGAATAACCCACATTAGGGATGCCAATGGTCGGTCCATAAGAAGCCTTGGGGACAAGAAGGCTTAAATTTAGCAAGTATGTCCTAAGGTGGTACATTATATACCATTTACTAGAAACCTTCCACTCCTTTACTATGCATTCAAAAAATAAACACAAAGTTGACTACACTTGTGTAGTGTGTGTTTTGGTCGTCCGCCCCTATACCACAACAAACCACCATATTTTTTCCAACTTTGATCAAGAAAACATGAAGATATAAATATTTGGGGTTGATTCTAGTGTTTGATTATTCATTTAAACAACGTTTGGGTTGTCCGGTTCGTGTCGAAATCCACAAATTTGAAGATTTTCTTTTAAGTTTTCAAATTTAAATTTCATTTGTCCTTTTGGGTTTATTTTGAAGCAGTAGAATGTTAGTGTGTTCAAGATTGATCGTTGTGAAAATCATTTTTGGAAGTGCGAAATGAAATAAAAGGTGCGTTTGGTCGTTGAATCGTAAAAAAGAAAAAGGGGTTTTTTTTTGTAGTTTTGATGTTGTGGGTCCCGTGATGGTTGAATAATATAATGATGCTAGAATTTTATTTTTTGATAATTGCTTGTATAGCTTATTCAATTGCTTAATTTTAAAGCTATTTCTTGGCTTATTTGGTCTTAAAGGCCACGTGTAAATTCCCAAAGCCACTAGGAAAGTGATTTTGATTATTTTTGTGTTATGGCATATGTTGTGGACTATTTTTGAGGCTTATGGTAGTAACCAAAAGTGATACGTAGATTTATAGCTTATTTTCAAGCTTAATATACATATTTTAAAGTTTATGGACTCACGACCCAATAAGTCTATTTGAGCCGCAGCTTAATGGGAAGGCTTATTGTGGTCCGGATTATTTTTACATATAAGTATATACTTATTTATGTAAATGGGCCTTGGTTTTGGGCTTGGATTATAATTTGGACTTATAAATGTCCTAATGAACCCTTGTTGGGCCTTAAGGCCCAATAAGCGATATTTAGTAGTTATGAGAGTTTTGACGGACTTTTGAAAGTGGAAATGTATTTACGAAGTGATATGGAATGATATTTTGTGAAAAAGTGTTGTTAAGCGTCAAAGATTGATATTTTTGAAATTTTGTCAAAAAGTGGCGAATTTGTGAAAATTGATGAAAATAAGGTTTGAAACCTTGGAAAATGTTGTATAAACGTACGGTACATGTTTGAAATTTCGTAAAAATTTATATACTTAGAATGTTTTCTTAAATCATGATTTTTGATATTAAATAATAAAATATTATTTAATAATTTATTTATTTAATAAATTCTCTAAAATAACGAAAATATGATTTTTCTCGAAACTTCTATAATGTGCTTTATTATAGTAACGTTCATTTTAAACCGTATATGATTATTTAAAGTGTCTAAGGTTTACCGAATGGACCTTGTCGAGATATCTTTAAATTATAAAATTAATAAATAAATTTATTAATATTACTTTATCTATATCTCTAAATAGTATACGTATGTATATCGGGAATGAGATTAAACTATTGTGGAGTTTAAGGGTCTTCAACATCACAAACACTGAAACTGTTTTGGGTAATGTACAACGCGGCTAAAACACTATGCAATCAAACGTGAAGATTGTTTTGATTGGATGATTGAATTGGGACATTAAATGGACATAGGTCGTGAAGGGCGTCGTTGCATTTGCTTGTGTGATTGAGATTGGGTAGCTAAAGACTTGCTTGAGGTGAGTTCTCGTAGCCTCACTTTTTACTAGTTTTTCCGTTGGGGAAAATGATACTCAAATGTGTTTTGAAATGTTTTGAATTGATCTGTGAGCGAAATTGGTTTTATTTATTGGCACAAGGTTATGTGCTTAATGACTGCTATGTGAATCTTATGTGATGCAGTGATAGTTTGATCGTAAAGATAAAAAATATGGGTACCGCCTATACCCAGTGTTAGTGAATATTGGATCAGATGGGTACTCCTACCAGTATTAGTATAAGTATTGGAGCTAAAAAAATATGGTACGCCTACCAGGTTTGAGTATGTCATAGCCCTAAAATTTTAAGTGCTCCAAGCTGGTAGGGTAGACCCTTAGGTGCGTAAGTGACATATGGTTATTGATTAGCGGCGATGCTAGAGTTGTTTGCATATATTCACTGTCATATAGCACTATTGTCCACTGTTGAAAGTGGCACAACTTATGAGGGTTAAGGTCAAACCTACAAAACTCACCAACATTATTGTTACGTTTTGAGTATCTTATATCATGTGAAGAAAAAGAGGAATAGTTTTTGTGATTGATAGCAGACTAGAAGTATCCTGAGTGAAATTTCGTTAGAAGTTAGGCTTGCTTGTTATTTTGATTCTAGTTTTGGATGTTATGGAATAAGTTTGGATTTTGGTCCCCTGTGAGGGCATTGGAATAATTGTAAGAGATTGTGTATTTTAGTTGCGATTGGGACATCACTTGAGTTTTGTTCAAGTTGATTGGTCTCATAGTAACTTGGAGTTATATGCAATTTAGTTTTCATTTATTTTTGTACCTTGTAGTTTGATTGATCATTAAGTTGCATTCCCGATTTTTCCGCTATCATCGGTGTGACACTAATTCCAGTTAAGATCAATAATTGCTTCAGCTTCAACATCAATGTAAGCACATTTTTTCAGAGTAGGTTCTTGTATGTCTCATGATAGTATGTGCAAGGTACTGCTAATCTTTTGGTGGTTGTTGTTGGTTTTTTTCTGGAACTAAGTTTTCATCATTACATAAGGACAACCGAGATGCAATGCTTAAATCCTTGCAGTAAGCCTATGTCAATGTATCTCATGAAACGTGACTGCCACTGTGCATATCTACCTATTGCAAGCATTGGTGGACGGTCTCTGGAACCTGCGCCATGATGTCATTTGTGGGCACTAGAAAAATAAGACAGAATAAAAATAACTGACTGTTGTTTGTTTGAATGAGTGAAGTGGAGTCCGCATGATGAATAATTGTTGTGTTATAAAGTGAAAATGATTGTAGGATCATAAGAAGGGTAAAGTGATTGTTGTAGTGAATTGTTGTTGGTGAAATCGGTTATTGTATTAGATAGTATTAGACTGTTTTGATAATGAATGATGCAAAAGAGGACTAATGGTTACCGAACACATTCAACTTAAAAGGATTAACGGTTATTAAAACACGAAACAAAGGACTGAGCGTTAAAACCGTTTTTCAACATAAGTTAGAAAAACAAACGAAGGACTAATATGAAATTGAGGTCTTGAAGCTTCCAGGACCAAATTGAAAATTTTGGGGGAAGATCTTATTCAATAAATAGAAAATTTCTTCCCGCCTATTTCACCCTTTCTTCTTCGTTAGAATATCTTAAAAAACGAGAAGTCTTTTCTTCTCTAGGATTCGTGTCACAATTATCACCAAAAAATAAACACGATACATGGATCGTTAAAGGACCCACTATTCAAATGATAGTCGTTCGAAAAGCCGCGAACAACCAAAATTCAAAACCCGAAAAACCCGAAACAAGTTGAAATAAACCTGAAACTTGTATGTTTCGCCTGAAAGGTGTATATTTCGGTTGAAAGAACTAAACCCTGTATATTTCGGTTAACCAAACCCTGTATGTTTCATTCAAACTAAGATTTCATATTTCAGTTAATCCTAAACAAACCTGTATATTACGATCCACCTAAAGATATGAAATTCGGTAACCATAAGACATGTGATATTTCGGTTGTAACCCTTAAACCTTGTATATTGACGTTCAAAACCTTAGATTGTATACAATTATATTCGGTTAACCTTAAACTTATAAATTTCGGTCAACTTGAATATGTAGATTTTCGGTTAAACCTTAGTATATGATATTTTCGATTAACCCACAAAACAAAAAAAACGTCCTCTAGTCCATTGAAGCTAAAAACATGGATCTTTATCTTATGTCTTATCCTTTTGGTAACCCACTGTTACCAAAGAAACCACACAAAAAGTTGTAATAAGCTACGCCTAATAAGTTGTAAGCCCAACAGAAATAAGCAACGACAAGGACTAAAAAGAAGCTACTTAAAAGATTGGTAATGAAAGTTTAAAAGCTTATGGTACTTGGAAACACCTATTCCTAATACTTGTAGAATAATTCCTTGATCCCTAATAACCTATAAAATATGGCTAGATTAAAGCTATAACGAAAGAAGAAAAACTACTGAAGCCACGTAATATTTTAAAAATATTAGATAAAGGTTTGTTTTGTGTAAAAAAAAAAATTGATAGCATTGTTGTTCTCGAATAAAACCAACGGAGACAAATAAGCCCGAATAAGCAACAACACAAATAAGACGAACACCAAAAAGCCTCTAATAAGACCACCACAACAAAACCACTAAACCCACCCGATGCCACTGAAACCACAATGAAGATCCCATATATACTACTTAAACTCATTTTGGATCTAAGTATTAAGCTGAAACATTCCATAATTATAAGGTCACTATTTAATCCGAACTTTACCTTCTATATTTATTTTTTAATCAAATCATTAATTTTTACGTTTACACCTATTTGGTAAGAATTTCCCGTTCTCGAGACTTTAGGTGAGCCGTAATTGAAATCATTCCGTCTTCTGTCCTGCCTTAAGTTGTTTAATAAATCTCATAATACTCCCCGATGATAGAATTTACACCATTGACATTTTCCATTGTGTTTCGCGTTTACGTAAATTTCTTGCTTAAAACTCGCGTTTTACCTTAAACCTTACCTTTTATTTAACAAATACTTACTCTATACTTTTAATTAAAACACAACAAATAAAAATCAAAAAAATATATATAATATCATCCTATTCCTAGGCCTATGGCCGGTTCACCAACACCACACATAACCTTTTTCTCATTTTCTATAAACCATAATTAGTTCATTTCTCCATACATGCAACATTTCCTTTCACCTAGTTTCAAAAAAATTCAAAATCTCTTCTCCTCTCTTCTATCTCTCCTTGGGCCTGCAAAATTATAATCACTCACCACCATCATCTTACAAATTTTTCTTCTCATTTTTATCAAACTAACATCATCCTAGATTGCTTGCAAAGTTTTGGTAGTTTTCCCTTGAAAGTTTTTTGAAGAAGTTATTGAAATTCAATGGAAGATAAAAACAAGACAAGGTTGGGCTCTGGATCTTGTTATTTTCGGTGTATTGAACCCGTGTGAGTCAAGATGTGGGTGTTGGAGTGGGTTTAACTCAGCCCTAAAAGACAAAGTGTTTGTGGTCATGTTTTCTTGTATTACAATCATTTACTAGTAAGGTTACTTATTAATCTTAAATTTTTCTTTGATTTTGACCATAAAAGGATGTTTGATTCTGAAATGCAAGTTTATATATGATAATTGTGTTTAAGAGCTTGGTATGGCATTGCCATGTGATTGGTAGAGATAGGAATGATGTTTGAAAAAGGTTTTAAGAGTAAATATTAGGAACTAGTTTTGAAACAAGAAGGCAAAACGTGATATAGCAAAAAAATTTTGGCTTGAGCCCTATGATTAAATTACATGCTGAGATAGATAATAGGTCTTTTTGCATCAAAGGCATAGATTTGGATTCCCAACCAACTCTTGGAGTGAGGAGTTATGGTCAAAATAATAAAATAGGTCAAATCTGGACCTATGAATTATAAAACGGTAAACTCCAAATATTGCAACAAAAGGTTAGGTTTAAAGATTGGTCAGTTTGGGTTTTAAAGCATGGGTCAATACTAGACATCATAGGGAAGCTATAGCACTTGGCCCCACATCCATTGCTATCCTAGATTAGGAGTTATGATTAAAATGGCAAAAGTAAGAAATTCAGTCAACTTTCTGTTTTGACTTAGGGTTAGTAAAAATCTATTTCCCATGGATTGGTAAATGATATGAGTGATTGGCTTAATGTTTTGAAAACTAGACTTCAAGGGCTTTCCAGGGGTGAAAACCTTGAGTTTATACCATTTATAGGTTGGTAGATACAGGCCCCTAAACATGAGCTAATTCCAGAATTGCGACTTTTACGTCTTGACTAAAAATGGCAAATGTGTAGATAATCATACCTAAAATTGGAATTAGACGGCGAAATTTGGTAGATGTTTAATTACATATAAGAACAGGTCATATGTCAATTTGGGAGTCAAAATACTTTAGTTAAGTCAAGAAGGCATGTTGCGCATATCTTTGGAACATATCCTATATTCGTCAAACTTTTCTTACGTATTATTTTTACTTGTATATTATACTAAGACGCGTCACGTATTTTAGGTGGTGCGTAAGGGATTTTATCTTGTTCAAGACTTATTATACTTCTGATCTCTTTGATATCTCGGTGAGTTCATAGCCTCGCCTTTCTACTTATAAATGTTTTCATAAACCCCGCGAGGGAGATACATGCTAGTTTTATAAATTGAACACAAGTGATTTATGGTTGCTGGACCCGATTGTGAACTAATTGCATAAGTACCTATTGCAGAAAGGCCCCTTAATTTCATGCACTGTTAATTGCCTATGATGGGTGAGCGCTAGTACATTAAATAGATCTATTGGGCCGTGACTGCCCTGTCTGGGGTTGTGACATCCATGGCGCGATCACCCCTAAAGGACATTTTGTATTGAGAATTTTCTTGGGTATATTGCAATATTACCTAGTTGTGGGGGCATGTGATTACACATTTATAATGTGTTGGTTAAGGCTTCGGTGGCATGAGCTTAATGCATTAGTGATTAAACTTGTTTGATCCACAAGTTTTCGATGATTAAAAATACTTGTGTTCACTTTTTATTTATATAAACTCTATGGATTCACTCAACGTTTTCGTTGACTTTTTAGCATGTTTTATCTCAGGTAATCAAGGTTGATGGCTTGGAGTGGCGAATGGAGTTTAGCGTGAAATGTTTGCTTAAACTTGTTTTGGTTCCATTCATCAAAAACACTTGGTGTTATGTTTTTAAAACTTTTGTATGATGTTGTATGGTGACGATCTTGTGGACATGTTTTCAACTCTGATCTTTCATGAATGGGACAATGTTATGTTTTAAACGTCTCTTTTGAGTCGTTCTTTATATTCTTATGTTGTTGTGCTATGACTTAACACCCAAACTGTTGGTTCCGCTGCGATGAAATTTGGGGGTGTTAAAATCAAATTCGGCAAAGAGTTCATCTTCAAGGGGAGTTCCTTCGATAGAGTAAAGGATTTTGCTTCCTTTATGGAGTAAAGCGTCAAAATCTTCTTCTTAGATTTCATCAATGCTAAAACATGCATCGTTATTTCAATAGGAGTGTGATGAGGTGTCATTTTATACACTTTTTCGGGGTCGTTTAACCTCCTAAATCATGCATTTATGCCCAAAATAGGTACTTAATCGTTCCTTTTCATGTATTTCACATTTGGAAGGCATTTCAAAAAATTACACGTGACTTGGGCTCATTTGGAGAAGAAACGGACAAGACTACGAACCTACACCAACATCTATCAAGATAATGTTCTCAGAAGCTGAAGACGGCATCACAGATACAACGTGACGCCGTCACAATGAAGACCAAGACGACGTCACAATTTCTTACGATGGCGTCAGAGCACACGACCCAGCCTATTATCTAAAATATTCTCTTTCATGACGGCGTCACGACTAAAACGCGATACCGTCACAGTGATTTTCCAATATATACAAACCCAAATTTAGGGAATTGAGTGTGTAACTTTAGAATAAAAAGAGGGTACAAACCCTAGTTCGTTTAGCAGTTGTTAGGGATGATTTTAGGGCTTAAAAACCCTGTTGTACTTCCTTCAATTCATGTTCTAATCAAGTAAGACTTATTTAATCATTCAATATGTCTTGTTGTGTGATTCTTATCTGTTCTTGCTTTATCTATAACATGCTTGGCTAAACCTCCTATTGTGTTTATTTATGATTGTATAAAATCTAGAATGTAGATCTTAGTGGTGTTACTTCTTCTGATGGATATGCATGTTAGGTCTTAGAAAACCAGCTTTTTTCTGTATCGCTGTTGATATGTCTAGAAAAACATGATTGTGTAGAAAGGATACCATTGGGTAACAGTCTTCATACTACCTTGCCCCCTAATATGGTTGATATACTTTTAATATATTTCACATGCATTTAATATACTCTTAGGGGCCTTGTAATAGTCTTCATACTACCTTACAAGTGCGTTGCTCTAACAGAATATTAAATAGATGGTGGGTTCGTGTAATTCGTTCATGACTTAGGAAATAATTACATAGATCATCACAAGTGTGACAAAGTAACAACACTAAGAGAAGCAATCTAGGGAATAATACAGTCTTGTATCTTATTGTTATCACCATTAGTTTAGATTGTTATTTAGTTTATTAGCTAAAACCAAACCAACCTCTCAATTATATGATTTACTTGCTTTCCATAAAACATAAAAATATAAAAAGAATCTTCTCTCAACCCTTAAAATTTTGTTAGACTGTGATCAAGCCTTCCTAACCTATTCCCCAAGTGAACAATAACAACCCCCGAGTCTTGCTTATACTACTACTACAACGATTAGGTGCTCTGCCTAGGGAGTTGTAAAACTTCGTGTAGAAGTCCTACGATGACCGCATCAAGTTTTTAGCCCCGCCGCCTGGGTAATAGTTAGGTTTTGATCATAGTTTAACTTAGTTCTACTCGCTTGAATCCTTTCAAGTGAGATTTTAATTCATGTCATTAGCTTTCTTATAGTCTATCTTTTTCTTTGTGACCTTTGTTCGTAACATTTGTAAATTATAATGAATAGGTATGGTTATTCTAGCATAGGTAGGTTTGATGTATTCATCTATAATCAACTCTTAGTGTTCCAACAACATCAAGATGAATCTCTCTACGATTTGTGGATTGATCTCGCTAATACATGTTTAGTTATACATTGTTTCGATATCATTGTAGTTTTTTCATGATATGACAGAATAATAGCCGCCAAGAATGATGACAAGCCGCCATTTGAGAAAGCTTGTTTCTGATAGGGGTTGCGCAGCACTTGCTCAGATCGTTGCTACAGAGAATAATATCTTATGGAGTACGGCGGAAACCCGTCGGTTATTTCGGGCGGAAATGTCATGGTTCAAGGTGGTGGCACCACTGCTCGTGAATGTACTACTCACGTTTCATAAAATGTAACCCCTCTAGTTTCCACGGCAATGAAGGTGGCTGTTGAGTTAAGCCGTTTGGTTCGAGAAAACGGAAAAGTGTTTTCAGCATAGCGAATGTTGCAGAGAGAAAACAGGTAAAGTTTACCGCAGCTTACACTTCCAGGTTCGAGCCCTGACATGGTGGAAACTTCTCATGTCGCCACTTTGGGGCTTGTGGTGGTTCATGCAAAGTCTTGGGAATGATATGTAAAATAATCGATGAGAGAGGAATTTTGTCCGCCAGGAAGTGATACAAAGAAGGAAGTTGAACTGTGGAACTTGAGGTGTGAAAGATTCAATATGGCTGCTTACACCCAAAGGTTCAATGAATTGTTCTGCTATGCCCGAAATGGTTCCGAGCGTAAAGAAGAAAGGTGAGGCATACGTTACGTGCTTGCCTGAAAAACATTAAAAGGAGAGAACATCTTCTTCTAGACCTGTTGTTCTTAAATGAGCTTCTGAAATGGCTCATACCTTAATGAGCAGAAGAAGTTACAAGCCAATGCTGAAAAAGGATTGCTTGTAGAGCAAACAAGAGAAAGTGGAGAACAACAACAACAACAACAACAACAACAACAACAACAACAACAACAAACGGGTAATTACCGGAACAACAACCGCATACCAGTAACAACAATCACAGACATGGGAAAGATAGGGCTCTGACCACCTACTCAAAATGAGGGGAACAAAACCAAACTGGGTTTGCTTTCCAAATGTAACCGTTTTTGTGGGATATGTCATTGTTGGTCAGTGACCACCAATAGTGCCTACAAATGTGGAAATGGACACAAGGAAAAGATTGCAGAAGCAGGATGTTTGGCTTCTGGTTTATATGCTCGATCAACTATAGTTTTGTCACGAATGGCCGGTTCGAAAGAGGCCACAAGAGCAATGCATGCCCAAAGAGAGCTGATCGACAAGGTGGAGATGTGCGAGGTCAAGCGTATGTCGTCGTGATGCCGAACACAACCAGGGCCCGAATGTCGTGACTGGTACGTTCTTATTGAATAATCGTTATGTTAAATATGGTTCGATTTCGGGAGGGATAAAAGTTTTGTGGATGTTAGACTTAGCCATTTACTAGATATTAAACCAGCCAAATTAAATACTAGTTACGAAGTCGAACTAGCCGACGGGAAAGTGGTATGCACCAACACTGTTCTGAAGGGTTGTACTCTGAATTTACTTAACCACCTATTTGACATTGATCTCATGCCAATAGAGTTGGGTACATTCGATGTAATAATTGGAATGGATTGGTTGGTAGAACACGACGCCGTCATCGTGTGTGGTAAGATGGATTCAGTACATGTGCCTTACAACGAACAAAGAATTAGTTGTTAAGGGTGATTAGTGGTTGCGTCACGATTGAGGTGATATCCTGCATTTAAGCCAGGAAAATACATAGTAAAGAGGGACCCCGTTGTTCTTAGCTCAAGTGACAGAGAAAGAACCGTCAAAGAAACAGTTGCAGATGAGATGTGCCTAGTAATTCATAACTTTCTGAGGTGTTTCCAGTATGACTATGCCAGGGACTCCCACCATCTCGACAAGTCGAGTTTAGAATTGACTTGAGCTTGTGCCGGTGCTGCACCTTTGTCGCTGCTGTGGCACCAACCGTTTTGGCACCGTCTGGAATTGAAAGAATTATTCGGATCAATTGAACGAAAAATATTAGAAGAAAGGGTTTATTCGCCCGCAGCTCTTCACATTGGGAGCTCAGTGTTGTTCGTTAAAAGAAGACGTCATTCCGTATGTGCATCGATTATCTGCGAGTTAAATAAGTTAACAGTCAAGAATCAGTATCCACTTCCGAGGATTGACGACCTGTTTGTATCGAACCTTCAAGGTTCCAGCATATACTCGAAGATCTGATCTGCGGTGCTGGTTATCACCAACTCGAATTAGAGGATAGTAGATATCCCTATTACAGCTTTTCGGATAGGTACGGGGGGGGGGATACTATGAATTTCGAGTAAGTATGCGTTTGGTCTAACCAACGCCCCTGCGGTATTCATGGACCTAATGAATCGAGTGTGCAAGCCATACCTCGACAAATTTGTGATCGTATTCATTGATGACATATCTTATCTACTCCTCAGATTAAGAAGAGCCACGAACGAAGAACATTGAAGACATTTTAGAGCTATAAGAAGAAGCAATTGTACGCAAATTCTCGAAGGTGCGGATTTCTGGCTTGAGTCGGTAACAATTTCTCGGTCACGTGATAACACAATAAAGGTGTTCACGTGGCATCCTGCAAAGTGTTGAGGCTATCCGAAATTGGTCCTGCACGACAACACCGAAGGAAGTTCAGATGATTTTTGGGTTAGCCGGATATTACCAAAGATTCATCAGGGTTTCTCGTTAATTTCAAGCCTCTAAACTAATTATCCCAGAAGAACAAAAAGTTAAGAATGGGGTACGGAACGCGAGATGAGGATTATCCAGACTTTGAAGCATAAATTAGCTCCGCTCCTATCTGCTTTGCCTGAGAGAACTGATAATCTTCGTTGTATTACTGCGGATTGCGTTCACTCAAAGTCTTTGAGATGTTTGAAAGCAGAGGTAAAAGTGATCGCTTATGCCTCTCGACAACTAAAGAAGCATGAGGAAAACTACATGACCCATGACTTAGAACTGGGTGCTGTAGTGTTTGCACTTAGACTCTGGAGGCATTATTTGTATGGTACTAAGTGTACTGTGTACACAAATCATAAGAGTCTACAGTACATTCTGGATCAAAAAGAGCTCAACATGAGACAGCGGCGATGGATTGAACTTTTAAGTGACTATGATTCTGAAATTCGTTACCACTGGTAAGGGGATTATGTAGTGGCCGACGCCCTGAGTCGAAAGGACAGAGAACCAATAAGGGTTAGATCTTTGGTAATGACGGTACACACCAATTTACCTGAGAGAATACTCAATGCCCAGACTGATGCAATGAAAGAGGAAAACGTGAAAGCTGAAAATCTTGGAAGGCTGATCAAGCCGATATTTGAGGCCCGTTCCGATGGAATCCAATGCTTCGAAGGGCGAATTTGGTTACCGTTGTGTGGAGGACTACGGGATTTGATCATGCAATTTGAATCACACAAGTATAATATTCCATACACCCAGGGTACGACAAGATCTGTTTCAAGACTTAAAGAAGCTCTATTGGTGGCCGAACATGAAAGCTGAGATCGCCACCTATGTCAGTAAATGTCTGACCTGTGCCAAGGTTAAGGCTGAGCACCAAAAGCCATCCGGTCTACTTCAACAACCTGAAATCCCAGAGTGGAAGTGGGAGAAAATCACCATGGATTTCGTCTCAGGACTTCCAAGAACGCCAAGTGGTTATGACTCCATTTGGGTTATTGTTGACCGATTAACCAAATCTGCTCATTTCTTGCCGATAAAGAAGACTGACAGCATAGAGAAACTCGCCCAATTATACTTAAAGGAAATTGTATGTAAGCATGGCGTGCCTACATCAATTATCTCTGATAGAGACAGTTTGTTTACATCAAGATTTTGGAAATCACTGCAAGAAGACTGCTTACCACCCAGAGACAGATGGTCAAAGCGAGAGAACTATTCAGACGCTGGAGGACATGTTGCGAGCATGCGTAATTGATTTTGGTAGTAGTTGGGATCGACACTTACCATTGGTCGAATTCTCTTACAATAACAGTTATCATGCGAGCATTAAGGCTGCGCCGTTTGAAGCTTTATATGGGCGAAAGTGTAGATCGCCGGTTTGCTGGAGTGAGGTTGGAGATAGCCAACTCACTGGCCCAGAATTGGTCCGAGAGACAACAGAAATGATTGTTCAAATCAAGAATCGGTTGATAACTGCCAGAAGCCGTCAGAAGAGTTATGCTGATGTAAGAAGAAAGCCGATGGAGTTTAATGTGGGTGATATGGTTATGCTCAAAGTTTCGCCTTGGAAAGGCGTAATTCGCTTTGGTAAACGGGGAAAGTTGAGTCCACGTTATGTGGGACCGTTCAAGATTATTGAAAGAATTGGTCCTGTGGCGTATCGATTAGAGTTACCTGAACAAAAAATTCGTGGGTATTCATTTTAATACGTTTCATGGTTTAAATCTTCAAGAAGTGCCATGCGGATGAAACTTGGTGATTTCCACTTGTAGAAATCCAATCTGGATGAAAATTGACTTCATCGAAGAGCAGTAGAAATTTATGGACAGAATTTACCATGGGAAGAGAATGTAAACCGGAGAGGTCCAGAATTTACATGGGAAAGAGAAGACTTTTTCATGAAGAAGTATCCGCATCTATTTTCGAGCAAGAAGCTCGAGGATCGTGGCAATAATAGGCGCCGGGACGGGCTCCCCGTAAGGAGGGGAGATGTAAACCACCGTATTTAAGGTCTACTATTTTCTAATCTCATAATTTATTTATAAATTTTAAACAAGTTACTTTTATTTACATTTAGACATTTTATTGAAATCGTCGTTTTAATTAATTACGAGCTATGCTTAAAACATTTACTTCGTCTTGAACATTACGTAAAATTAAACTTTTCAGAAAAGTTTATTCCGGTTAATGTAGAATTTTTTTTTCATATTGTTTTTACCTCGTGGTTTCGCCCTCAACTCTGTTTTATTTTAAGTTTGTACCCGTTTGTCCTCAAATACCTACCTATCTTAAATATTATACACCAAACATCAAAGTTTAATAAAAATTTAAACTCAATCTTTCACAACCACATCAAGGGGTGGCGTGGCGAAGAAGGAGGTGAAAGACTAGGACCATTTGTCCTAGTCCTTTTGCATGTTCCACTGCTTATAAAACAATTCTCATTAACCACTTATCATTAGTTTCCCAAAATTTTACACACACATCTCCTTGTCCCTCCCATTTGCCGAATTCATCAACAACACAACACCATTTCCATCAAATTTTACTAATCAAATAATAACCTACTAGTGAATATGACTACCTAGTATGGTTTCCTATACTTTTTGAAGTGATTAAAGGGTGTTTTTCAAGGAAGTTTATACCATATTTGGGCTGATTTAAAGAGTAATAGAAGTTGGTATGCACATGTCAAGGAAATGATGTCCTAGTAAAGTTTGGTGGCTAGGAAAACTTGTTGTTAATAACTATTTTGGGTGATCATTATAGTAAGCCATCTTTCTTACTTTTCCTAAATTTTTCTTATAAGACTATTTTGATATTATTACTTGCTATAAAAATATATATTGATGAGTATGGGATATGTTTAGGATATGTGTTGTGGCTTTGCATAAGGAGTTGATTGGTTTTAATTGAGTTAGAAAAGTTTGGTTGGAATTTTATAGAAGGCTGTTTTGAAAATTAGCAAAACGTGTTGTTTCTCAAATGTTTTGCTTAGGGTTCTGCAACAAAAGTTTTATGGGTGGATAGATATATGTCTGGCATGATGTGATAGTTGGATGGTCAACCAATTTATTTATTATGAGTGCATATGGTCAAAATACTAAAATGGGTCAGTTCGGGACTTTTTGTTAGAAAACGTATTAACACCGGTTTATGAGTTAAATGTTTGGATTTTAAAGCTTTGGGTCATACTAGGACATCTAGGGAAGCTTTGCACTTGGCCTCACATTATTTATTCTATTTTTAGATTAGGAGTTATGATTAAAACGGAAAAAGTAAGAATTAGTCAACTTTCTGTTTTGACTTAGGGTTAGTAAAAATCTATTTCCCATGGATTGGTAAATGGTATGAGTGATTGGATTAATGTTTTGAAAACTAGACTTCAATGGCTTTCCAGGGGTGAAAACCTTGAGTTTATACCATTTATAGATTGGTAGATACAGGCTCCTAAACATGAGCTAATTCTAGAATTGCGACTTTTACGTCTTGACTAAAAAATGACAAATTTGTTGTTGATAATCATTCCATAATATTGCGAATTAGACAGCGGAAATTTGGTAGATGTTTAATTACATTAAGAACAGGTAATATGTCCATTTGGGAGTCAAATTCTTTAGTTAAGTCAAGAAGAATGTTGCGCATCATCTTAGGAAACAATCTATATTCGTCAAACTTTTCTTACGTATTTTATTTTTACTTGTTTTTATACTAAGACGCGTCACGTTATTTTAAGGTGGTGCGTAAGGGTTTTTTTCTTGTTATAGACTTATTATACTTTCTGATCTCTTTGGTAATATCCTCAGTGAGTTTATAGCCTCGCCTTTCTACTTATAAATGTTTTCATAAACCCCGCGAGGGAGATACATGCTAGTTTTATAAATTGAACACAAGTGATTTATGGTTGCTGGACCCGATTGTGAACTAATTGCATAAGTACCTATTGCAGAAAGGCCCCTTAATTTCATGCACTGTTAATTGCCTATGATGGGTGAGCGCTAGTACATTAAGTAGATCTATTGGGCCGTAACTGCCCTGTCTGGGGTTGTGACATCCATGGCGCGATCACCCCTAAAGGACATTTTGTATTGAGAATTTTCTTAGGTATATTGCAATATTACCTAGTTGTGGGGGCATGTGGTTACATATTTATAATATGTTGGTTAAGGTTTCAGTGGCATGAGCTTAATGCATTAGTGATTAAAACTTGTTTGATCCACAAGTTTTCGATGATTAAAAATACTTGTGTTCACCCTTTTTATTCATATAAACTCTATGGATTCACTCAACGTTTTCATTGACTTTTTAGCATGTTTTATCTCAGGTAATCAGGGTTGATGGCTTGGAGTGGCGAATGGAGTTTAGCGTGAAATGTTTTGATTAAAACTTGTTTTGGTTCCATTCATCAAAATCACTTGGTGTTATGATTTTAAAAACTTTTGTATGATGTTGTATGGTGGCAATCTTGTGGACAAACTTTCGACTCTGATCTTTCATGAATGGGACAATGTTATGTTCTAAACTTCTCTTTTGAGTCGTTCTTTATATTCTTATGTTGTTGTGCTATGACTTAACACCCAAACTGTTGGTTCCGCTGCGATGTAAAATTTGGGGGTGTTAAAGATTGGTATCAGAGCTTAAGGTTATAGAGAACTAGGTCGTTTTTCAAAAACCTAAACTATAACTTTTTCTTCGCGCGCTAAGACTCCTCGTGGCCCTCGTCCAAGTCAAGCTTATGATTCCTATTTGAGTACTTATGCACGTTTTGGGTGCATTTCTATTAAAATATTTATATGATAAATATTATGATATAGTAAGATATATATCGATTATCATGCTTATTCGAGAAGCATTGGAAAAACTATTTGCTTTAATTACATAAAAATGTAATTCATATACATAACAAATATTATCATTCATATTTGGTTTATTATCGATCATCACGTTCGTTCATGGAGCATCGTCATGCATTTGCATATTTGCATAAGTTATTATTCATATAATATTTTTATATAGTGACCTTACGGAATTATTTTGCGTGATTTACAGATTATCATGGCAAACCTACCTCCTAATCATGTTGCGGATCTTCCCAAAGACGATCCGGAAGAGCAACCTGAGCTCGCGCCCGAGCCTGACCATTTAAACGTATTTGCACCTCACCAAATTCCTCAACCAGATGATAACATGAACAGATGGATACTCGAAGATGATGAAGGAGAAGAAGATCCAGAGATGGAAGAAGAAATGGAGGAAGAAAATGATGATGATGATGATGATGCTGAGGTCATCAACCCTTATGAGGAGGCTGATCCCCTCAACCTACCACCACCAGATTCAGACACCGAGTCCGAGGATACGGCAGTTGCTCCTACTCCTGATGATCATGAGCAGGAGGCTGAGGCTGATACTGTTGGTACCATCACTAGGGTACCATATTCTGTGCGCCCATTCTCGGGTACCATATTCTGTGCGCCCATTCTCGGGTACCTTCTATGTGGGTAGTAGACCTTCTCAGCAGGTTTTTTCTCCTGGCCCTACAGGAAGGGATGTCAACACTCTACATCGCCAGGTCATGGGCCTTACTCAACAAATGTTTGACCGGGCTAACACTGGACACTTAACCCTGAAAAG